>JAJOOO010013976.1:0-31801 GCA_029582685.1 Solanum piurae | reverse complement strand
AATATATATATATATATATATATATATATATATATATATATATATATATAACAATATTATCTAATTATCATTTTATGCAAGTAAATATTGACACCTAAAGTAATTTTAAAATAAAATATAATGACCCGTAAGGTCATTTTGAGAACTAGTCCTCTCTCTTTCATAAAAGTTCCTTTCCGTAAATTTAAATGGGAATTTTGAATTACTCTTTGAACTACATGTATTTAATTTGCTGGTAAATTTTAAATAGTTAATTTTAGTAAGTAGTTAAGTCCATAATATTCAATACCCTAAACCACTTGGCCATGTAAAAACAATTTCTAGTGGCGCACAAAACCTGTAATGTTATTTTCACAAGCATGCCGCGACTTCGAAAGAGATTCTCACAGCTTCAGGATAGCCGCTTTGAACATGTATATTCTCAATGTCATAATTGTTCTATTAGAATGATGATGAATTGAAGTTAGAGAATTATCATTCATTACATGTGAATTTGATTATTTTTGTCCTATTAGATTATTATGAATTAACATCATGAAATCTATATTAAAATAATAATACAATTGACAACATTATCCAAAGTGTGAATGTCATTGTATTATTATTTTAATATAGATTTCATGATGTTAATTCATAATAATCTAATAGGACAAAAACAATCAAATTCACCTGTAATGAATGATAATTCTCTAACTTCAATTCATCATCATTCTAATAGATTGATTTAGTAATATATATATATATATATATATATATATATATATATATAAATTATACTAAAATGTCAGACGGTGGTATTGATTTTATTTAGCACTAGGACAATATGATGGTTATTTTAATTATTGAATTTTATATGAGAATTTATTTTATACTACTGAAGTAGATCCGAAAGTAATGGTTACTAACTAACCAATCAACATTATCCAAAGTATGAATGTCATTGTATTATTATTTTAATATAGATTTCATGATGTCAATTCATAATAATCTAATAGGACAAAAATAATCAAATTCACCTGTAATGAATGATAATTCTCTAACTTCAATTCATCATCATACTAATAGATTGATTTATTAATATATATATATATATATAATTTATACTAAAATGTCAAACGGTGGTATTGATTTTATTTAGCACTAGGACAATATGATGGTTATTTTCATTATTAAATTTTATATGATAATTTATTTTATACTAATGAAGTAGATCAGAAAGTAATGGCTGATCCGTTCCTTTAAATTGTATTCTAATTCTAATAAATTATAATCTTCTTATTAAATGTATAGCTACTAGAATCTGGAAATTTTATAAGCTTGATGTTAAATATGATAAATTTGGTGTACATTTGTTCGTACCCCATATGTCTTCAAAGACAATGGTCAGGACATGTTGCACTCTATAATTTATTTATGGAATATAAATTTGGGGCCTACAATTTATGAATAATTTGGTTTTAATAGAATTTTAGCTTTATCCTTGCGGATTTAATTTTATTTTGGGTGATTTTTTGGGTCTAGGCAAGAGACATATTAATATGGGCCTATTGTTAGCTTTGGAAATTCTTATTGTAATTATTTATTTGAATAGATTGCATTGATTTGGAATCCCAGCGAAATAGGAAGACTCAGGTCCCACAGTGATTGTTCGACTAATTGAGGCAAGTGGATTTCTAAACCCTTGTTAAGTGCATAGAATCGTGTATCTCCTTGTGGTATGTGTTGGGGAGTAATGAAATTGGTGATGGGTTGACTTGTCCATATTGATTAATTCTAATGATGAAAAAGGGGTAATAAAAGACAATGTGATTAATTGTTGGTGTGTGATGTGTTGAGAATGGTTTGAATGGTTTGTTGCCTCATTGTTGATGTTGTATCATGATTGTGTTGTTGTGAACTGTGCATTATTATGAAAATGGTCGTCTCCTCATTATTTGTGTGAACATGTCATTTGCATTGTTTTGAGACATGATTGTGACAAGTGTTATCTGAATTGAGAAAGAGTAAGAAATTAAAGAGGATGTACCATTTCGAGGGACGTGTCGTGCACCGCGACCGATGCTATATTTCAAGGGACGTGTCGCACGCCGTGATGGATATTATATTTTGAGGGACGTGTCATGTGCCACGATAGATACTATATATCAAGGGTCGTGTCGCATGTCGCGATGGATGCATGGACAGACATGTCCCCCATGGGTCCCAGACCGAGATACATTGGGTGTGTATCACTAGGTCAGACATGCATCACTATACTTGACATTGCATTCCATTACATTGCACATCTTTATCATTAGTGAACTTAATATTGTGTTTTACTGATCTTGTGAGTGCCTTTCTGTGGAACTTGTGATTGATGAATATTGAGCTTGTTGTTGAGGATATGTAATTGTTGGAGTGTTGTTATTGAGTTATGTGCTATGTGAATTGTGAACTGTTAGGTTGGGTTGGTTTTATGGAGATTGTAGTTGTGGAGGTTGTGATTGATGAATATTAAGCTTGTTGTTGAGGATATGTAATTGTTAGAGTGTTGTTGTTGAGATATGTGTTATGTAAATTGTGAACTATTAGGTTGGGTTGGTTTTATGCAGGTTGTAGTTGTGGAGGTTCGGTTGGGGTGTAAGGAGTACCCGTATTCTATGCCCTTAACTTGTGTTTAGAAGTTTACTTGCTGAGTACCGTGTGGTTTGGTACTCACCCCTTGCTACTACATTTTTTGTAGTTTACTAGCTCAAATCTTTGTGATACTCTATATTCTCTCCTTATCCGAGGCTTCCTGTGGAGATTTGTGAGGTAGTTGTTTATCATCTCAGCGGACCTTCTTACTCCTATTATGATTTTGTTCTATTCTAGTAACAATGTTATTTAAGACTTTTATCTTTCCTTCGAATTAATTGTAATACTTTAGAGGCTTGTACACGTGACTACCAGGTTTTGGGGTATATTTAAGTTCATTATAAATTTTATCACTATTTTGTAGTATAAAACTTGTATTCTCATTTTACTTCGGCATTCACCGTATTAGTTGGGGTTTAGGTTGGCCTGTGTTGGTGGGATAAGACGAGTGTCATCACGTCCATTTTTGGGTCGTGACAAAATTGTATTGGAGCCCCAGGTTCATAGGTCTCACGTGTATACAAGTCAAGTGTAAGTAGAGTCTCGAGGATCGGTACGTAGACGTCTGTACTTATCTTCGAGAGGCTATAGTGACTTATAGAAAAAAATCTTCACTTTTTGAATCTTTATCATGCGTCCTTGGTCCAATTTGATTTTTATCGCTTCATTCCACTCTCTCACTTATAGTGATGTTTCGTGCGTGGTTCCTCATGTGAGCAGTTGGTGTGTCGTGTATGACTTGGATGTTAGACGTAATACTAAAGTGGAAGTGATAAACTTATAGAAAAAAATGTGTGATTAGATTCAGAATTTTTAGCACTTTGAAGGGGTTGAGCAAGGTTAGTTACACCAGTAGAGAGAATAGTTCTTGTGTGGTATATACGATATTTAGAGTGGTTTAACTATTGGAAGTGGAATGATTAAGGAATGACTAGATAATAAATGTTGTAACTTTGAAATATATAGTTAGTAAAGTTGTCATAACATGTGTCTGTTGCTTAGCGAATAATGAGAGTGATGTCACGACAATTGAGGTCAAAATATCTTTTGTGGTTTCATAGATTGAGTGTATACCAAGGAGGGTCATGATATGAATACTACAACAGTACCTATGTTTACTTGGTTAGAGTTATGGAGTGTGTTACTTCTGCCATCGACCCGATCTATGAAAGAGTGCATATTGCTTTGGGTTAGAGACCGAACAAACTTAATAATGTTTTGCAACTACTGAAGGGGTAGGATGTGTTCTAGGCTTTCATGGTGTAGTACTAGTTGTATATGGAAATGGATACGTCGATTATCAAGTGAGAATACTAACTACTTAAGGAGTTATTAGTTGTATCACATGCTCCTATAATGAGATTCGATGTTGCATTCACATTTGAGAAACTAACTAACTTATTACTACAGACGCTTGGGTTAAATGTTGTTTATAATAAAGGTTTTAGTGGTGGAAAATTGGTACAATATTAATGTGTTAGGTTGTAAAGTGAATCTCACAAATTCTAAATGAGGACTAGTGGTTTCATCGTAAGCTCTAAGGGAGTGGATAGATACCAAAATGAAAAGTTTATGGGTAAAGGAAGTCCCAAAGAGTATACTTGTGGGAAGGTAATTGAAGATGTTAGTAAAATAAAAAGGTGCATATACAAATGGATTAGTCCTTTGGAATTGGTTGGTATATATGGGTTTAAGATGTCAGGTCGATGACAAAGTTGACTTCATGGTGATGGTAGGGGCTAACTGAGCATGATGGTAATAAGAGTTTGTGATGGATTGTGATTGAGATGCAACTATATGATAATAATTGTTGGTTAAACGAATTTTTGTATTGTAATGATGACTTGCGTGTATCTAAGATTGTGGGTTGCTACTATCTGGTGAGTAGTGTGGTTGCACGGAAAGTTGTAGGAGGTGCCGAGACACCTCTTGAATAGAATTGAAAGGAGTTAGAGTCATAAATGAAAAGAATTACTGGTATGTAGTTTAGCTTTCACCAGGAAGAGAGAACTAGAATATTTACTTTTATTGCAAGGGTTAAAAATGTATCTTCAGATGAAGTGGAAGATTTGGGTTCAGAGACACGTGGTTTTATCTGGTTTACCTTGGTTATGGTTATAATGTTATGTGACATTCATATGGGTTAGAATTTGTTGGATAAGATTTGAGAAAGAAATCTAAAGACATTCGGCTCGAGTGTTGTGGTAACTACTTTGTGGTTTTGAGTTTGGTAACTGATATGGTTGGAATAATAAATTTATGTTATTCATTGTAAGACTACTATCATGATAGTATTTTATTTTTGTGTCAAGTTATGAATTGGTAAGGTAAGAAAGGATCGAACGGATCAGATACTGAGCATTTTAGAGAACTTGTGCATGGTCTGGATAATAAAGTTTGTTTTGATTGTTAGAGGACCTTAGGAAGGTTTTCACTTAAAGGTGTTGGTTTAGAGTATAAGCTAACATGTCATGGGTTGTTGGTCAAATGATAAGATTGGTAAGTGAGTTAGCGAAATGAACAAGCGTTTGGTATATTGAAGAGTTCAAGGCATTTAGAATTTTCGACACAAGAATGATTTAAGAAAGATGAAAGAATAAGGCCTCTATTATAGATTCTTGGTTCGGAGTTAAAGGTTGTATGTCACGACCCAGACCATCGTGATTGGCACTCACACTAACCCTCCGGTGGGAGAACCATTAATACTAATTAGCTAACCAACTAAATCAAAATACTAAAACATTTAAGTTACGGAAGCAAGTTAAATGCTAAGGAAAGAAATAGGAAGTTCCCATAAACTCCAAAACAATAGTCTAACAACTAAACACAAATGCGGAAATAATACCTAAAACCTGAAAGTCAATGTACCAAAACATCTAACAAGATCCATAAGTCTAACAAGAAGTGTTACAACCCGGAACTAATGCACTAACAACTAACTAGAAAGTCTAAGTCCAAAATGTGGACATAGACAGAAAGAGAACTCATGGCAGCCCGGAAGAACTGGCTCACCCTTGAATTCAAACGACGGTCACTGATCTTCTAAGCGAGGTCTGTCAATAGCCGCTTGAAGATGCCCTGTACTCAACAAAGAAAGAGCAAGTGCAGTATCAGTACATAACCACAGTGTACTGGTAGAATCACACGACTATCCCACTAAGTGCAACATACATAAGTCAATAAAACAATAATAATAACATGCATACACCGAATATATACAATATTATCAACATTTACGAACAACGAACAGTTTCACAATTATCAAATATCACAGTTATATCAAGTCATTGGTCCTCTCATGGAACCCAAACCCAAAATGTTAGCATACCAGAACGTGGTACCTGATCCAATGATTATGCCAGAATGTGGTAACTGATCCCATAATTTTGCCGAAACGTGGAAACCGATCCAAGTTAGTGTGTCGGAACGCAACACTCAATCCATTCAACAAGCCACAATCACAATCATACAGTACATTCTCATAATCATTCAATTAAGTCATGATTCATGACATTCATCATTCATATATCCTCATTTACAATTAATGTGATCAATAATGCAACATTCGCATACATACATATATCATAATGAAGCAAGAAAAAACATACATCACACAATCATAGAATCACAACCATCACCTACCTTGAAACAAGCTTGAATCCCCTAAGAAACTTGATTCTTCCCTTTTCGGATTCGTTCCGCTTGTTCTTGGTCTACAAACAATCATAATAACGTGGAAATCAATACACAATCACTAATTACCCAAATTACTAACAATTCTATCAACCCTAGATCATACCCATGATCCCAATATCCAAATTAGGGCTTTTTCCACCATAATTTTTACATCAAATTTCTTCCCCATCGATAATTACCCATTAGATTACATTATACGGATCGAAAAACAGATTCGGGGTGTGAAAATCTTACCTTTAGCCTTAAGAGTGGTGGAAAACTATCAAGAAAAGACATTGGTTAGTTCCTTAGCTCTCAAGTTTGAAAATTGCAGAATCAAATGATTTTAGGGTTTATTTCCGACTTTAAGTCGCGTCTGCCCCGCCACAACGGTCTTACCCCTCTACAACAGCCCCGCCCTGGCGGTAGAAATCCCCGCCATAGCTTCTTGCATAGAATAGTGAGTAAAAATAATAAATCCAAGACCCCATTTCAGAACACACCTTCAACCAATGACACTCAGAAACTACTTGCTCACGCTAAGATCAATTTTGGGAGTTCTACTCACCCGAGTTCAATTCCGTAAAGTTGTACGGATTCCTTAATGACTTATCTATCTACTCATGTGATCAAATTCATAATTAGATCACCCAGTTGCTACCAGATTTCCCTAGACCTCATAGACTCTGATTTTGTCCAACTCTATACTAGGTTGGGAAATCTCAAGTTACTATGAAAAGGTTTTTTGGCCCAAAGTTTTTCCTCGTTGGCTCTTCTATAATGATGGAACCCAGTCGTTACAATAAATACCAATTTACCCATCACTCGTCCCCGTGTGACAACTTAGGAAAAATAGTCTAAAGAAAGAATGGAGTAGTGCCTGAATCGACGAACAATTTAGGATACTTGTCTCACGTGTCCCTCTCGGTTTCCCAAGTAGCTTCCTCAACTGGATGATGCTTCCATTGAACTTTCACGGACTTAATCTCCTTGGTCCTCAGCCTGCGCACATCCGGTCAAGAATTGCAATTGTTTCCTCCTCATATTAGAGGTCTTTGTCTAACACAATTTAGTCTCATTAAATGATGTAATCCCCATCACCATGATATCTCTTCAACATGGATACATGAAATACCAGATGAACTCCCGATAGGTTAGTAGGTAAAGCCAATCTATAATCCATTGTCCCTACACATTCAAGAATCTCAAAAGGACCGATGTATCGCGGACTTAGCTTTCCTTTCTTACCAAATCTCATCACCCTTTTCATGGGTGATATCTTAAGAAGAACATTCTCACTAGTCTGAAATGTCATGTCTCTCACCTTATGATCTGCATACTTCTCCTGTCTACTCTGGGATGCTAAGAGTTTAGTTTGGATGCTCCTCACCTTATCTTGAGCATCCTTCAATAAATCAACCCCCAAATGTTTCACATCTCCAGCCTCGAGCCATCCTATTGGTTATCTACATTCCCTCCCATAAAGTACCTCAAATGGTGCCATATCTATGTTGGAGTGATAACTATTATTATAGGATAATTCACACAAGGGTAAGAACTTGTCCCAATGCCCTCCAAAATCAATCACACATGCCCTCAACATGTCTTCTAACACTTGAATAGTCCTCTCCGATTGCCCGTCCGTTTGTGGATGAAAAGCGCTACTAAAAGTGAGTTGTGTGCCCAATTCATCATGTAATTTCCTCCAAAACTTGGAGGTAAATTACGTACCATGATCTGAGATGATAGAAAGGGGCACCCCATGTAACCTCACTATCTCTTTCACATACACCTTAACCAATTGTTCAACATTATAATATATTCTTACCGGAATAAAATGGGCTGACTTAGTCAATCTATCAGCCACTACCCAAATAGAATCAAACTTCCCCAAAGTCTTGGGAAGACCAACCAGGAAATCCATGGCTATCCTTTCCCACTTCCATTCCGGAATTGGCATTCTTTGAAGGAAACCTGCAGGCCTTTGGTGTTCATACTTCACTTGTTGGAAATTTTGACACTTAGCCACAAACTCCGCTATATCCTTCTTCATTCCCGGCCACCAATAAATTTGCTTCAAATCTCGGTACATCTTGGTCCCAACCGGATGAATGGAATATCACGAACCATGAGATTCTGTCAATAATTTCTGAATCAAGTCATCAACTCAAGGGACACAAATCCTTCCTTTAAAACTGAGCACACCTTCCGCATCAAGAGTGGTCTCTTGTGCCTTACTAATCGCAGTCTTCTTCTTAAGTTCATTCAAATTTTTATCCTCAAATTGTTTGGCCTTGATCTTCTCAATGAATGTGGCCCTAACCTCAATGCTAGCTAACACCCCACCTCTTTTTGAGATGCCCAACTGCATGAACTTAGAATTAAAGGTCTGAATTTCCTTAGCCAAGGGTCACTTGGATACACTCAAGCAAGCTAAACTACCCATGCTCACCGCTTTTTGATTAAAAGAATCTCCCACTACATTCGCCTTACCCGAATGGTATTGAATGGTCACATCGTAATCCTTGAGTAACTCCATCCACCTTCGTTGTGTCAAATTCAGATCCTTTTAAGTGAACACATGCTGCAAACTACGATGATCAGTAAACACCTCACACTTAACCCCATAAAGATAATGTCGCCAGATGTCAAGAGCGAACACTACCGCTGCCAACTCCAAATCATGTGTTGGGTAATTCCTCTCATGCACTTTCAATTGACGCGATGCATAAGCTATAAAATTCTTATCCTACATCAACACAACACCCAAACCAGAATGTGAAGCATCACAATAAATAATAAAATCTTTACCTTCAACCGATAGTGCTAGAATAGGTGTGGTGGTCAAAAGAGTCTTAAGTTTTTGAAAGCTCTCCTCACATTTTCAGTCCATTAAAATGGTATCTCCGTTTTGGTCAAATTAGTCAAGTGAGCGGCAGTAGAAGCAAAGTTCTTCACAAATCGACGATAGTAGCTAGCGAGCCCCATAAAACTCCTAACTTCGTTACAGAGCTAGGCTGAACCCAATTTTTTACCGCCTCAATCTTTTGGGGATCTACCATTACCCTTTTTTTTTAAACTACATGTCCTAAAAATGAACTAAAAGTCAACCAAAATTCACACTTAGAAAATTTAGCATACAAACTTTGTTTCCCAAGAACACCCAGAACAATACGAAGATGGTCGGCATGCTCCCTCTCACTTTTCGAATAGACCAAAATATCATCAATAAAGACTATAACAAACGAATCAAGGAATGGTTTGAACACCCCATTCATCATGCTCATGAAAGTTGTAGGTGCATTAGTCAAACCAAAAGATATAACTAGGAACTCATAGTGCTCATAACGGGTTCTAAACGTTGTCTTGGGCACATACTCAGGCCTAATTTTTAATTGATGGTAACCACATCTTAGATCAATCTTGGAGAAAACTGATGCACCTTGCAATTGGTCAAAAATATCATCTATTCGAGGCAAAGGGTAATTGTTTTGAATAGTGACCCTATTCAATTGCCGGTAATCTATACACATTCTCATACTACCATTTTTTTTCTTAACAAACAAAGCTGGAGCACCCCATGGGGAAGCACTAGGACGATTAAATCCCTTATCAAGGAGCTCTTGGATTTGAGCTTTAAGCTCTCTTAATTCGGTCGGAGTCATTCGATATAGAGGGATAAAAATGGGACGAGTACCAGGTTCTAAATCAATGCAGAAATCTATATCTCTATCCGGAGGCATACCAGGCAAATCATTAGGAAACACTTCTCTAAATTCTGACACCACGTGAATAGACTCAATAGATGGGGATTCAACCTCAACATCCCGAATATGATCCAAATAAGCCAAACAACCCTGCTCTACCAGTTTACTAACCCGAATGGAGGATATGATCTTAGCTTGCTTAGGCTTGTACATCCCTTCCCACTCTAACTTTTCCCTTCCTGGAATTTCTAGAGTTACAAACTTAGTATTACAATTAAGTAGAGCATAATAGGGGGACAACCAAGTCATGCCTAAGATTATATCAAAATCACCAAATCAACCCAAGTCTAAAAACCCATAAACAAAATAGGACAAGCACGATAGACATGGGTGACTATGACAGACTTTCCAACTGGGGTAGAAACATGGATGGGGGCATTAAGTATATCAAAAATCATAGAAAATTCTGAGGCAAATCACACGGATACATATGAATAAGTAGAACCCGGATCAAATAACACATTAGCCATTCGGTCAGAGACAATAATAGTACCTGTGATCACTGTGTCAGACGCTTCTTCCTCATTCTTACCCGGAAAGGCATAACATTGAGCCCTATCATCTTGACGGGCGACTTCCCTGCCTGGCTGTGTTACACCTCTGCCTGTGTTACCATTTCCTCTACCCCCACAACCTCTTTGTTTACCTCCTTGCCCACCTTGTGGATGCCCTCGACCAGTATTACCATTTCCCGCGGGTACCACTGCTCTAGTCTGCTGTTGCGCGGAATCCATCATGCGCGGGTGGGCACAATCTCTCCTCATATGCCCAGGTTCACCACAGTTTTAACATGTGCGATCAAAAGATGGCCTCCTACCCACCGAAGGTACGTCTCCTTGGCTATCTTGAATCAAATTATGAGGTGGAGTTCCCGAGTAATTAACTGTAGAGGCGGGCATAGCGGATTGAATTGGCCTGGCCTCCAGTGTTGGCCTCCCTGACCTTTTGGAATAAGAACCTTGAAAGTTACCCAAGTTCTTGGCTCTTTTAGCCAATGCCTTAGCCTGACCGTCTCGCCTCACCCCCTCCATTTTCTTAACAAAGTATGCTACCTCATTAAAGCTCCTCCCTGCAGAGGTCATACGAACATTTAATACCTACAACTCAGAGTTTAGTCCCCTAATACCTTTTAACTGCAGTTGAATGAGTTTAGCTTAGAATTGAACTCAGTGGCGTCGAATTCGCTTATATCTAGAAAGCACCTCTTTTTCCGAAGAGATTCTTGCCAACACAACACCAAGGACATCCTTTGGGAGAGTGATTAGTAATTGGCACTGCAATTGGAAGTGGCTAGGAACTCAATGCATCTTACACTGGCTCGAAAGCATCTTTAATAGACTGAAAATAGGATATGAGGATATGCTTGGATGGGACTCCCCCCCTAAGAACCGCACGTGTGAGTTCCCCTGCATACGACTCAAGTGGCGAAGGCCCTTTCCTTCGCGCTTGGTAAGCGCTTCGTTGTAGCCAAGCTTACAGCTAGCCTTGAGGAACAGTCTCTGGATGTTCCACTAGCTTTGCTTTATTCTGAGTCATTTTTTACAAGACCAGCTTGAAGCCTGGATTTGGAATTTGATTCTATCCTGTAGAATCACAACTATCACCTACCTCGAAACAAGCTTGAATCCCCTAAGAAACTTGATTCTTCCCTTTACAGATTCGTTCCGCTTGTTCTTGGTTTACAAACAATCATAATAACACAGAAATTAATAAACAATCACTAATTACCCGAATTACTAATAATTCTATCAACCCTAGATCATATCCATGATCCCAATATCCAAATTAGGGATTTTCCACCATAATTCTAAGATCAAAACTCTTCTCCATCGAAAATTACCCATTAGATTACATTCTACAAATCAAAAAATAGATTTGAGGAGTGAAAATCTTACCTTTAGCCTTAAGAGTGGTGGAAATCTGTCAAGAAAAGCCCTGGGTTCATTCCTTAGCTCTCAAGTTCGAAAATTGTAGAATAAAATGATTTTGGTGTTTATTTCCAACTTTAAGTCGCGTTTGCCTCGCAACAGCGGCCTTACCCTGCTACAGCAGCCCCGCCCTGGCAGCAGAAATTCCCGCCATAGCGGCTTGCACGGAACAGTGAGCAAAAATAATAAATCCAAGACCCAATTTCACAACACACCTTCAACCAATGACACTCAGAAACTACCCGTTCACGCTAAGATTAATTTTGGGGGTTCTACTCGCCCGAATTCAATTCTGTAAAGTCGTACGGGTTCCTTACCGACTTATCTATCTACTCATGTGATTGAATTCTTAATTAGATCACCCAATTTCTACCAGATTTCTCTAGACCTCATAGACTTCGATTTCCTCCAAATTTGGACTAGGTTGGAAAATCTCAAGTTACTACGAAAAAGTTTTTTAGCCTAAAAATTTTCCCCGTTGACTCTTCTATAACAACGGAACCCGGTCGTTACATTGTAAGAATTATTATATTTGTGTTTAGATATGACTATGAGATCTGATCTGGTTCGTCACGAATTTACTAGGAGCTTATCAACGACTTTATGAGAGATTGGGTTTTTGTTTGGGTGACAAATGAAGATGCGTGGAAGATTTTGTGTTGTTGTGTGGGGCTAGATTGTTCAAGTTATGGTAGTGACTTATGGATGAGAAAATATATGGACCTACAGTTCTACATGGTTATTGAGGATTTTAAAGGGAGTCAAACTACTCTATTGATGGGACTACACACACTGTTATGATGTGTTACATAGATATTTGATGGTGAATAGAGGTCATGAGCTTATAATATATATAATTATTAGAGTGACTAAGGATTTATTTAAGTTTTGACATGAGGTACACGATGGTATGAATGGTAGTTGAAATATTGTATGTGAAAGTTTATTTGAAGTTGACTTTGGGTGTGATTCAATTATTGTACCTCGATGAAAAAGTACTATTAGATTTGGAATTAGTTTTATCAGTCTTAAGTGTGACCTGCATCTGTCATGAAATGCTTAAATGGAAAGAGATGGAGCCATAGTTCAAAAATTTTGGAGGCTATAATGTATTTACTAAGAAGACTTTGATACTAATGGCGGTTTGAGAGTAAGGTAAATGGTTGGTGTGGTTATGATGTTTGTTAGTAATAAGTGTGTTGTCTTCAATTGAGTATTGTCAGAAGTATGTAGGGTTTGATAAATTGGGTATTTGTAAGATTGTAATGGGGATCAGACTGGTTGATTGTGGGTGGATAAAAATCAAGTAAATAGAGTCAGATGAATGATTTTTTTTATATGTGCACTATGAAAGAATTATCTAGTATTATTCGATCTTGGTTCTGTATATTCTTATGTGGCCAGCTACTTCGTTTTAGATATGATTTGGAGTGTGATTAGATGTCTATGCCAACACATGTTTCCACATCTATGGGTGAATTCCTAGTGGTGGATTGGGTGTACCGATCTTGTGATTGTCCTATTAGTTGGGTGAAATTCTTGGGCAGATTTGGTCATTTCAGTTATGAAAACTTTAGTGTTGTTTGGGATAGTTGAAGTATACAACTAGTTCTACACGCACAACCTTGCTTATGGGAACTTATATAAGAGTTACCATGAAGAGTTGCAATTGTCTAAGAGTGTTGTTAGAGGTTCTGCATTTTGAAGTGACTCGCTTGTTCGGTTTACTTGATCATTTTCTTCTTTGGGTTAGATAAGTTTAATTCTACCTTGATGAGTACCGGATGTCTAAAGAATGGATTTTTTTATAACTTAAACTCGTGAAAAGATTGTGTTGTGAAAAGGAAATCTTGATAAGACTTGTGATGGTTTGTGCATTATGAGTGTGTGGTGGTTGGTTCAAGTTCACTTTTGGTTGTAGCCGGTATCGATTCAAAATGGTATCTTGGTTATGTAATAAAAGATTTGTCATGATGGTTGTGTTATGGTCTGGTAGATTTCAGCTTAGATTGGATTCATGGATTAGTCTGTGGCCTGATAATCACTCCTCATTTGTAGATCTTCCAAAGTTTGATTTGAGAGTTCAATTCTTAGTAGTTGATCTTGATGGAATGGTCTTAAGGATGAGCTCACTTAGAGAGATGAACACCGACTGGTAGGTCATACCTCAGGCTTTTGGTAATGTCGGTTATTCTTTCTTATTCCTTCTTTATGTTCGAGAACGAACATGATTTTTAGTGGTGGATAATGTAATGACCCATAAGGTCATTTTGAGAACTAGTCTCCTCTCTTTCATAAAATCCCCTTTCCATAAATTTAAATGGGAATTTTGAAATACTCTTTGAACTACATGTATTTAATTAGTGGGTAAATTTTAAATAGTTAATTTTAGTAAGTGGTTAATGGGCCAAGTCCATAATATTCAATATCCTAAACCACTTGGCCATGTAAAAACAATTTTCAGCGGCGCACAAAATCTGTAATGTTATTTTCACAAGCATGCCGCGACTTCGAAAGAGATTCTCATAGCTTCAGGTTAGCCGCTTTGAACATGTATATTATCAATGTCATAGTTGTTCTATTTGAATGATGATGAATTGAAGTTAGAGAATTATCATTCATTACAGGTGAATTTAATTATTTTTGTCTTATTAGATTATTATGAATTGACATCATGAAATATATATTAAAATAATAATATAATGACATTCACACTTTGGATAATGTTTATTGGTTAGTAATATATATATATATATAGAGAGAGAGAGAGAGAGAATTTATACTAAAATGTCAGACGGTGGTATTGATTTTATTTAGCACTAGGAAAATATGACGGTCATTTTAATTATTGAATTTTATATGATGATTTATTTTATACTAATGAAGTAGATCAGAAAGTAATGGCTGATATGTTCCTTTAAATTGTATTCTAATTCTCATAAATTATACTATCCTTATTAAATGTATAGATACTAGAAACTGGAAATTTTATAAGCTTGATGTTAAATATGATAAATTTGGTGTACATTTGTTTGTACCCCATATGTTTTCAAAGAAAATGGTCAAGACATGTTGCGCTCTATAATTTATTTATGGAATATAAATTTGGGGCCTACGATTTATGAATAATTTAGTTTTAATAGAATTTTAGCTTTATCCTTGCGGGTTTGAATTTAATTTTATTTTGGGTGATTTTTTGGGTCTAGGCTAGACACATAGTAATATGGGTCTATGGTTAGCTTTGAAATTCTTAGTGTAATTATTTATTTGAATAGATTGCATTGATTTGGAATCCCAGCGAAATAGGAAGACTCAAGTCCTAGAGTGATTGTTTGACTTATTGAGGTAAGTGGATTTCTAAACCCTCGTTAAGTGCATAGAATAATGTATTTCCTTGTGGTATGTGTAGGGTAGTAATGAAAGTGGTGATGGGTTGACTTGTCCATATTGATTAATTCTAATGACGAAAAAGGGGTGATAAAACATAATGTGATTAATTGTTGGTGTGTGGTGTGATAAGAATGGTTTAAAAGGCTTGTTCCCTCATTGTTGATGTTGTATCACGATTGTGTTGTTGTGAATTGTGCATTATTATGAAAATTGGCATCTCCTCATTATTTGTGTGAACATGTTATTTGCATTCTTCTGAGACAAGATTGGGACAAGTGTTATGTCAATTGAGAAAGAGTAAGAAATTGAAGGGAATATACCATTTCAAGGGACGTGTCGCGCGCCGCAATGAATACTATATTTCGAGGGATGTGTTGCGTGCCGCGACAGATACTATATTTTGAGTGACATGTTGCGCGCCGCGATGGATAATATATATCGAGGATCGTGTCACACGCCGCGACGAATGCATGGACAGGCATGTCACCCATGGGTCCCGGACTGAGAGACAACGGGTGTGTATCACTAGCTCAGACATGCATCACTATACTTGACATTGCATTCCATTGCATTGCACATCTTTATCATTAGTGAACTTAATATTGTGTTTTGCTTATCTTGTGAGTGCCTTTCTGTGGAACTTTTGATTGATGAATATTAAGCTTGTTTTTGAGGATATGTAATTGTTAGAGTGTTGTTGTTAAGTTGTGTGCTATGTAAATTGTGAACTGCTAGGTTGGGCTGGTTTTATGCAGGTTGTAGTTGTGGAGGTTGTGATTGATGAATATTGAGCTTGTTGTTGAGGATATGTAATTGTTAGAGTGTTGTTGTTGAGTTGTGTGCTATGTAAATTGTGAATTGTTAGGTTGGGTTGGTTTTATGCAGGTTGTAGTTGTGGAGGTTCGGTTGGGGTGTAAGGAGTACCCGTATTATATTCCCTTAGCTTGTGTTTAGAAGTTTACTTGCTGAGTACTGTGTGGTTTGGTACTCACCCCTTGCTACTACATTTTTTTTAGGTTACTAGCTCGGACCTTTGTGATACTCTATATTGTCTCTTTATTCGAGGCTTCCTGTGAAGATTTGTGAGGTAGCTGTATCATCTCAGCGGACCTTCTTACTCCTATTTATGATCTTGTTCTATTCTAGAAACAATGTATTTAAGACTTTTATCTTTCCTTCAAATCAATTGTAATACTTTAGAGGCTTGTACACGTGACTACCAGGTTTTGGGGTATATTTAAGTTGATTATAAATTTCGGCACTATTTTGTAGTATTAAACTTCTATTCTCATTTTACTTCCTCATTCACCGTATTATTTGGATTTTAGGCTGACTTTTCTTGGTGGGATAAGACGAGTGACATAATGTCCATTTTTGGGTCGTGACATAAAATTCCTAAATTTCGTTAGATCCCACTATTCAATCCCAATTCTCAATTGTTCCTATTTATATGGACAAAATATTTATATTTAATTTTTTTCCTCATTTCTTTTTCTAAACGTCTTTTTTCCTATTTCCTTTATACATGTAACATTTTTTTTATATATATTTCTTAATATATATTTACACATATTTCCATAAAAATGTATTTATACCATAAATCAAATACGTATTTTATCAACAGAAAAATATTTTCCATAAAAAAGGTCACAAAAAGGTTAAATCAATATGCATGATATATTTATAATAACAATTATACCAGGTATATTATATATTATATATTTATTTTAGTTATATGTAATATTATACTAGGTATATATAATATTATATCAGGTATATTAAATATTATATCAAGTATATGTAGATTTTTTATTTTTTTTGATAACCGAGAAATCCGTCTGTAACCCGCCCTTTGGACCAATCACAACCTTCTAAACTCGGTGGATAATGGGCCCGCCCCTCTACCCTTCTCCACTTAAATACCGGGCTTCGCTTTGCATGGTGTGGGGCTTGAACCTGCGACCTAAGCCACAAATCCTCCACCTTTTGCCACTTGAGCTAGGCCTTGGGGGCATATGTAGAATATTATATCAGGTATATATAATATTATATAAGATTTATATAATATTATACCAGGTATAAATAATATTATACATTAATACCATTAAAGTATATTATGTTGAATTATACTATGAATAACATATATCAATGTATCTCTAAAAATGAGTTACACCAATAATAATAATAATAATAATAATAATAATAAGTGTGATCTGAAAAAATAAAATAATGTATATACCTAAATAAAATTATAATATAATTGAAATATATTATGCATACCTCTAAAAAAATTATGAAATAAATGGAATGCTTAATTGAATATTTTGCTACAACTAGTGAATTTGTTCGCGCGATGAGAAAAAATTTAATCAAATATTTTAAAAAAACATATTTCTTATATTTGAATATCAAAAATATTTTAAGGATCCTGTTTAGTTTTCAAATTCAAATAGATTAAAGTTCAAGTTTTAGTTATTATTAAACTGCAATTTACACAATGTAATAATAACAGTGTAGTATGATTTTTTTTATTGATTATAGCCGTAATTTAAAATAGAAAAATATTTACTTTTAGTTGAATAATAATCGTTTGGGTGAATTTTTGATGCACTTGAAAAAATAAATATGATACAATATTAAATATATTATAGGAAATGTTTGACTTTTTAAAAAAATTAAAAAGAGTGAATTTCACAAATAAAATATGAATTAAATAAATTATATGTTAAGCATTATTTTAGAGTTATAGTTGAATATTAATATCTATATTTAGAAAAATATAAAGGTGGCAAATAAAATAATGATGTAATACCTCGCTTTGGCTAGGATTATGATTTGTCTTTATTGTCAATTTTTGTTTTTTTTCTTTATTGTGATTTTATAGTTTCACAAAATATATATATATATATATATTTAAAATATCTTATATACCTATCTCCTTACCATTATTACAATCTATTAAATAATTTTCATCTCTCCTCATCATTACTATTATAATTAATTATTTTTTCTCATTTTATTTTTATAATATTTTAAAATAACAATCTTGGTTATCTCTCCTCTTTATCATCATAATTAATTATTCTTATTCACAAAACACATTCTTTTTCCTTAATTATTTTCTTTCTTTTGATTTATAAAATTTTAAGAAAAAAAAAAGATCTTAAATATTACTATTATTATTCATAAAAATTATCCTTTTTTTTCTTTAATTTTTTTTTCTCTTGTCTCCAAAATATGTAAAAATAAAATTTCTCTTTGATCAAGAGTCATAATTATCCTTTTTCTCATTTTCTTGACTTTTAAATTTATTTTATATGTTTAAAAACTCAAAAGAAGTTATAAAATAGTGTCTAATTTAATATTTCTTTTAAATATAGTTATTGTACTCACCTTATATTATGATTATGATAAATATATTTACTTTATTTATTTCTCTTCTTATCATTACTACAATTTATTGCTTTTTCATCTCTCCTCATCATTATTATAATTTAATATTTTTTCTTAAATTAGTTTTTTTACCTTCTATTTTTATAATTTTTTTAAATGAAAAATCTTATTCATCTCTGTTTCTTATTATCATAACTGATTATTATTATAGCCTCCTTACTCAAGGGAAGAAAAACCATTACCTACATCGTGTAGAATTTTCAGGAACTTCTCACTAACTTCAAAGAGCGGCTTCAGGTTACAACTCTATAATCTAAGGGATTAACTCTAGTACCTCAACTCCAACAATTAACTATAACCGTTATATATACTCTCCAAGAAGTCACAACAACTTCTTGTTACAACTCTCACAGACTCACTTTTAGAATTATTACAACTCAATAATGATTCCAAGTTATTTTAACAATAAATTATTTAGAATGAAAACGTGACTCTAATTCTTCTTTCTTCTGCCACTGTACGCTCCTTCTGCGACTTCTTGCATTTTGCTGAAAACAACGATATTCATTATGTGCAAAATCTAATGTCTTATTATTCAACTTTTTCCTTTGATAGTCATTCTGTTTTGCGTGTCCTGATAATCCTAATTGAGTCCGAAAGTGGCTCTTCAATAGGTCGGCTACTCCTAATTTATTCTTACGTGGATTCTAATTTATTCTCACGCGGCTTTACTTTGCTAATCTTTTTTAGAATATGATCTACTTTGTCAATCATCAAAAACTGTTTTGTTGAATATTGACTTGTCATCAGAAAGTATGACAAAAAAAATTCTCTTAGGATCGATACCACATATAAAAATTGGATTATATTTGCTACAACCTCTTATCCTTTTAGGATGAATTTGGGGTATACACACACACACATATATATATGTCTATTAATATTTTGTCGTGCAATACTAAGAGCTAATTTCGTTATTTGCTACAACCTCTTATCCTTTTAGGACGAATTTTGGGTATACACACACATATATATACATACATATATATATATATGTCTATTAATATTTTTCGTGCAATACTAAGAGCTAATTTCGTTATTAGTAGTAAAAATTACTAAACGTTTGAATTTTCTTGAATAAATTAATCTAATCATGGATATGCACTCTTTAAACTCACACAATCGGTGTTCTAGTTTGGTGATTAATTCATGTGACTAATGAGATACTTTTTTTTAATGATTCTCTTTATTCCAATCAATTTTTTTATTACATAGGCAATGGGGGAAGAGAAAATTGAGGAGGGGATAATTACAAGGGGAAAAATAGCTAGAACCCTCACCAACAAGGTGAAAGTTCACATACCCAACTAATTGGGTATTATCAAAATTACAAGAAATTTTATTGTTAACAAGAAGTAAATCCATACCTGGATATAGATGAAAGGACGCCAACTTCCCCTTTGATAGAAGATGATCAATACGTCACATTTTCAAAACATCATTCAGGCTCAAAAAAACTAGTAAATTAGAATGTAATGTTGATATCAGAATAATATTATTTTCATCAAATAATTTGAAAATATCGATTGATTTTCAAAACGTAATATAATGCTAAATAAAAGTACTCATCTTGTTGACGTGAAACAAAGTATCACGACCCAAATTGAGTCAGGAGTGACACCCACACTTAACCTCCTAGGTTGGCAAACCAATGAATTCAACCCCAACTTATATTTTTCATTCAACTTACAAAATACTAACCATAATGCGGAATCTTAAATCTTATCAGTGTAAGAAACACAAATCCATTAAAGTCTACTATATGTCATACCCAAAACCTGAAAGTCATCACATCAAGGACAACTTCTCTTCAAATACTAAGTCTAAGAGTATTAAAGACACCAAAATAAATGAATAAAATAGTTTATGTCCGAAAACTAAGGATATCATGCCATGATCAAGAGAATCCAACACGAGCTTGAATGAATAGCTCACTCTGGAACTTGATATGCTGGAGACTGGCAAGAGCTGAGGGCAAGTCGAAGTCGTTGGTACACTCGCTGCACTCCACAGAAGAAAAACAAAGAAAAACACAAGTAGGGCTCAGTACAGGGTAACATGTAGTGAGTAGATATCATCGGCCGACTCAAAATAGTAACTAATATGCATAAAGTAATAATATAAAATAAACTATAGCACTTAGCAGGTGATAAACAACAAACAACATGAACAAGTGACAACTGAAACAAGTATGTAATCAATCACAAAACCAAGCACAGACACGAGGACGCATGCCTCCACACCACGCTTGTTTGGGAAATAAGTTCATTGAGATTGAGTACATTCTGTTAATTCAATATGTTTTCCTCTTTAATGTTACCGTGTCAAAACGTTACACCCTGATCCAATAATACCATGTCGGAATGTGACACCGCGATCCAATAATACCGTGTCAGAATGTGACACCCCAATCCAATAATACCATGCCAGAACGTGGCACCCAATCCAATATATCGTTAATTCTCCATTTATTATCACCACGTTTCACTTCATTAACAATATTTTATCAAGCCTTCTTTATTCAGGGCATCACTTCGATAGAGAGGGTTTCAGATTATAAATTTCACGGTCTCAGGATTTCAGACCAATCACAAACCACACAACCACACAACCACACAACCACACAACCACACAATCAAGTACATAGAGAACTTCACAATATCACTCAATAAATATCAATTGCTATTAAGAGTTTATCTATCACATAGAATAAACCATAACCTACCTCCACCGAAGAACTGAAGTCAAGCAAATTACTTCTCCAATGCTTTTCGTTTCCTCAATGCCTCCAAACCTTTCCAATCTATCAAGTATATGTGCATAATTTGTAAGTTAGCGAGTCTATAAACACTCATATTATTTTAAGTCTAGCCTAGACCCAAAAACTCACCTAATTCTATAATCAATTTTTCTAAAGTTCATACCTAAGGGTAAGTCTTAATTCCTCCAATTAGCATATCTTTAAGGGAATTCAAATAATATAGACCTAATATTTAATTACCTATCTCAATTAATTAAAACTTAAACCCTAATATAATAATTATAAGGAACAAATCTGGAAATAAAACCCATGACGCCACATTATGACCAAACTCTTGAGAATGTAACCATCTCTGAATGTTAGACCATACACCCAATCTTTCTATATGCCAATATTTGACACAATCATATGGTAATCATTATTAATGGTGGCAACCAGAACGCTACACAGCAACCTGTAACCAAATTTGCCAATATTCGTTTCTGTTCTTTCGCAATCTAATTATGATTTTTCATCTATCCAGCAATTTACATTCTAAATCCAACACATTGAAAATTTAACTATAGTCAACTACTTGAAGAATTGGAGAAAACAATCTCACCTGAAGTCGTGCCCTCCAAATTTCCTTTACGATCTTGCGCCTGCCTCTATTTTCTCTTCTTTCTTCTACAAACTATTTATTACCCTAATTATTTAAAGACTAATTATAAAAGTGGTAAAAGTGACCCACTATTAATTTTAATGCAATCTTCTTTAAGCACCAACTAAATTAATTATTAAAACTACCCCACTAATTTCATAATTATAATTACGAATAGTCCAAAATACCCATTTAGAATCTATCAAAAAATATTTTATGAAATAAAAAACTCTAGTAATCAAAACGACCAAATGAGTCGTTACATTAGATATCAATTTGCCCATCGTTCGTCCTCGAACGATCAAAAGAAGGCGAGGGTAAGAAAGGGTAGTTGTCTCAATGATTACTCCAAAATATTAGTACCCAATGTGTCATCTCAAAAGTATCAAACTAACCAACTGGAGATGTACACCTCCTCCCATACAATGCCTCAAATGGGGCCATTTCAATACTCTAATGATAACTATTGTTGTTTGTAAGCTCAAATAACAACAAAACTATTCCCAAGTGGACTCTTCAACTGACCGATTCTTCCACTAGACCCTGACACAACCATCAGGACAAATATAAAATCCTGAATCAATATTGGTTACAATCAGGAGTGAACCTGAATCAACCACCGCACACTCGTAATTCATCAACCATCACAGACCTTATCAAGATTACACCCTCACAACATAATATTTCCTCGAGCTTAAGCTATAAAATATGATCTTTAGACATCAAGTAATCATCAAGGAAAATTGAACTCATCTGATCCAAAAATGGAAACGATCAAGTAACCACCATCGAGTGATACACCCAAGTATACAGAACCTCTAACAAAACTGTCGAAATGCTAGATTAGTAGCTATTATAGACAAACCTTAAGAATGACAAAACTAGACACAATGGTCCCCATATTCAATCCCACATAGCCAAGACTTGATACCGATGATGAGATAAATCTTAAGTCTATCGAACAACTATAAATTTTCATGGTAGCTCTTATAAATTCTCATAAGCAAAGTTGTGCGTGTTGAATCACTAGTATACTTCAACTATCCCAAACAACACAAAATCTTCCATTCTGGAATGAACAAGTCTAACCAAGGATTCCACCCTACCAGGAGGACAATCACAGAATCAGTACACCCGATCCACTACTAGGGACTCACCCATAGAAGCGAAAACACACATAGACGTAGAAAGTAAATCATACTCTAAACCACGCCGAAAATGAAGTAGTTGGTCACATAAGAACATACATAACCAAGGTCGAATAACTATAGATACTCCTTCCATAGTGCCCATATCAAACATTTTCATTCATCTGACTCTATTTCTTTGATTTTGTAGCTACCCACAATCACAAATTTAGTCCCTATTATAATTGCACACATACTTTGTTTATCGAACCCCACATCGATTTCTACATACCATACTTTAGCTATCATTCTAAATCATCACATACATCATGCCAACACTTAGGGAAATTCTTGGTCACTCAAATCATTTTGTATACTATAAACTCATAACCCCTATTCACTATTAAATGTCTATGTAACACATCTTAACATTCTATGTAGTCCCATCAATAAAGTAGTTTAATCTAACTCTAAATTCTTAATAACCATGTAGAGTTATATCTCACCTTGTACATCATTCTTAAGTCATCTATTATAATTTGAGCAATCAAACCCTACGTAAATCTCTAAATTTTCCATACCTCATTGTTTGTCACCCAAACCAAAACTCAATCTTTATAAAAGTCGAAGATAAACTCCTAGTAAGTTTGTACCAAACTTGTTCACATCTCACTGTCATATCTAAACTCATAGGTAAAAATCAATACAACCTTCAACTACACCCCAAGGGTTTATACGAGAGGTCTTATTCCTTCACTTTTCTCAAATTCTTCCCATGGTACAAAATTTTAAATATCTCGACCCTTCAATATATCAGACTCTTGCTTCTCTAGCTCGCTTACCGATCTCATCCTTTTACCAACAACCCATAACGTTTCACTTCACACTATAAATCAAAACTCTGAGGGAAACCCTTTATTAGATCCTTTAACAATCAAAAGTAACAAACTTTATGGTCCAAAACATGCATAAGTTCTTTCACATGCTCAATACCGATGCAATCAATCATTTCTTATCTTACCAATCCATATCTTGACAAAACCTATCACCATAAATGTAGACGTATAATGAAAAAAAAATTGAATTGTAAATTCAACTGTGTAACTCAATCCTCTTATCTATCAACATTAGCTCATACCTTGAAGATTTTTAGGAATTCATGTATCTTAGCTTATCATTGATCGCCTCTTCATAGATCTTACCATATCCTTCGCTATAAATTCAATAGTAATCATTACTGAACTCAAAACCACAAAAGAACTTCATCACACTCGAGTTGAACGTATGTACTCTCTTTTCTCAAGTTTTTTCCAATCATTTTTAACCATTATGATGAACACGTGACAATATTACCATAACCTGAGCAAAACGGATGAAATCATGCGTCTCTGAATCTAATTCTCAACTCCTCTGAAGATACCTCTTTACCCGTTACAATTAGAGAATTTTTTTTTTGCTCCCACCTCTTTCTGAAGGTTACCCTACATTCCATTAATTATTATTTATTTATTTATTTATTATGACTCTAGTTCCTTTAAATTCTATACGAGCGGTGCCCCAACATCTCTCAAAACTTTCCATACAACCACATTACTTACTGAATAGTAGAAAAGCACAACCTTAGATACTCACAAGTCATTATTATCATACAAAATTTATTTAAC
The DNA here is from genome assembly GCA_029582685.1 of Solanum piurae. Lineage (NCBI taxonomy): Eukaryota > Viridiplantae > Streptophyta > Magnoliopsida > Solanales > Solanaceae > Solanum > Solanum piurae. Next base: position 6,780 of record JAJOOO010013976.1, on the reverse strand, counting down.
CAACAATTTGTATTCTATAGTTGCAACTCGATCACAATCCATCAGTAACTCGTATTACCATCATGCTCAGCAAGCCCTTGTCCTCACCACGAAGTCAACCTTTTCCTCGACCTGACACCTTAAACTCAGGTATACCAATCAAATTCAAGGGACTAACTTAATATTATACGCACTTTCTTACTAAAATCTTCAATTTCCTTCACCCAAGTATACTCACTGGAACTTTCTTTACCCATAAGCTTGTCATTCCGATATCAATCCAATCCTTTGGAGTTTAAGATAAAATCACCAGTCCTCCTTTGGAATCCTCAAGATACACTTCACAACCTAAATGTATTAATACCGTACCAAAGATCCACCACAAAAAAAAAATCTTAAAAATAAAGCTTAACCCATGTGTCTGTAGTAACAAACTAGTTGGTTTCTCAAATGTGAATGCAACACCGGATCTTATTACCTAACCATGTCATACAACTGGTAACTCCTTAAGTAGTTAGTAATCTCATTTGACAATCGACGTATTCGTTTCCACATAACCCTAGTACTACTACACCATGAAAGTCCGTTAGCTACCTCACTAGAACATCATACCTATCGATAAGATCGTACCCAAATAGCCCACACATTTCTACACCTTGAATAGCTGCAAAACATTACCGAATCTGTTCTGTCTTTAGCCCAAGCAATTTGTATTCTTTCTTAGATCAGGTCGATAACAAAAGTAACACACTTCATAAATCTAGCGAAGTAAGCATTGGTACTATTGTAGTAGTTGTATCATGACCCTCTTTAATATACAATCAATCCATGGAATCGTAGTAAAGATTCTAACCTCAATTGGCGCAACCTAATTTCATCATTCGCTAAACAACCCATACATGTTCTGAAAACTTTACTAACTGAATTTTCTAAAGTAATGATGTTCATTTTCTAGCTATCCCTTACAAAAATTCTTGCATGTTGTCACATATCTAGATAAAGTACAAAATTTGACCTCATAGGCTGCAACACATACCTTTCATTTCTATATATTCAAGAAACAATCTCTCCTCCTATCGCTAAAAAATAATCAACAATGAAAGCATAAGCATCTTCATAATCAATACCCATGAAGAAAGGGGGTTTCAACTTTATGAAGTTAATAAAAAAAATCATATTGATCACTAGTCATTACAGGTCCTGTAGTCAATCGAGAAAATATACCTATTTGCAAGGACACATTTTTTTTTGGTGTTGCTATTTCCACTTCTACTACTCTAGTATTAACCATATGTGAAATAGAGTAAAGAAGTTCAGAGACCAATTTGTATCACCTAGATACCAATTGGATTCAAGTAGTAGCACGAAAGAAAGAAGGAATGAAGTTTTCTTAAAGTCCTATAGTCTCTCGAAGAAAAGTAAAGGCGTCCCCATACCATTCCGCAAAACTCTACTAGACTTGTCCTTGTGTGATGAGATCACCAAACCTAATGCTCTGATACCAAGTTTGTCATGACCCAAACTGAATCATGAGTGAAACCCCACATTTAACCTCCTAGGTAGCCGAATCAATAAATTCAACCCCACCTTATATTTACCATTCAACTTATAAAATACTAACCATAATGAGGAAGCTTAAATCTTATTAGTGTAAGAAAGAGAAATCCATTTAAGTCTACTATATGTCATTCCCAAAACCTAAAAGTCATCACATCAAGGACATCTACTCTTCAAATATTAAGTCTAAGAGTATTAAAGACACCAAAATAAATGAATAAAATAGTTTATGTCCAAAAACTACGGACATCATGCCATGATTAAGAGAATCCAACACGAGCTTGAATGAATAGCTCACCCTGGAACCTGATATGCTGGAGACTGGCTAGAGCTGAGGGCAAGTTGAAGTCGTTGGTACACTTGTTGCACTCCACAAAAGAAAAACAAAGAAAAATACAAGTAGGGCTCAGTACAGGGTAACATGTACTGAGTAGATATCATCGGCTGACTCAAAATAGTAACTCATATGCATAAAGTAATAGTATAAAATCAACTATAGCACTTAGTAGGTGATAAACAATAAACAACATGAACAAGTGACAACTGAACTAAGTACGTAATCAATCACAATATCAAGCACACACACGAGGACTCATGCCTCCACCATGCTCGTTTGGGAAATGGATTCTTTGAGATTGAGTACATTCCGTTAATTCAATATGATTTCCTCTTTAATGTTATCATGTCTGAACGTGACACCCCGATCCAATAATACCGTGTTAGAACATGACACCCCGATCCAATAATATTTGTCGGAATGTGACACCCTGATCTAATAATACCATGCCGAAACGTGGAACTCGATCCAATATATCCTTAATTCTCCATTTATTATCATCACTTTTCACTTCATTAACTATATTTCATCATGCCTTCTTTATTCAAGGCATCACTTCGATAGAGAGGGTTTCAAATTATAAATTTCACGGTCTCAGGATTTCAGACCAATCACAAACCACACAACTGATGAGTGGACAAATTGGACCCATTTATGGCTATATTTTGATAGAATTGGTATCCTCAAATGCATATGTAGTCTCAATATCTGATGAAAACCCTTAAGTTTCAGGTATTTTGAGTTTGAGGGAAAGTATGGACACTACTTAGCAAAAAGGAACAAAGGTAGCTGAAAAGAATGAAGAAATCAAGATTTGCGGATCGCCGAACCAATTCAGCGAATTGCCAAAAGATCTTAGACTTGCCTTAGTATGTTGATCCCCGAAGGAAAGAATCAAATCGGTGGTGAAAAGGAGCAGTCGGTGTATCGCTGAGCAGTTCCGCGAAGCAGTACTATGTCGCCCAATGATCCAAAACATGAAGATGCTGAAGGCTAACGCAAGATGGCGATGAACTACACCAAAGGGGGAATCGCCGAGCGATCCATTGCAACATAGATTTTTGAAAACTATAAATACTCGTTGAGAATTATCATTTTAGAATCGAATTTTTAGCTCTAAATAGTAATTTTGAATATTTTAACTTCTATTTTTGAATTCTAAGTTTGGAGAGGGTTCCGACAAACTTGAAGATTCAAAGGGTTTCAACTCCAAGATTTTGGACTTGAGTCTTGTGGATTCTTCACTCTTGACTTGTTTTGAGACTTAAATCTTCATACCCATTTGAATGCAAACTCATATTGGTATAAATTTCTATTTCTTTAGCATGTCTAGCTAAAATCCCAATTCTTGGGGTGTGATTTTGTGAATATGGGTTAGATTAGTTGTTGGGTCTTGCTTGTTGGTGGTTTATTTGTTGTTTTGATGTGATTTCGTTTAGTAGTTGTGGTGGAACATAATGAAATTGTAGTTGCAAATACGATTTCACCTTTGTGTTTTCGTCTTGCTCGAGAGAGAGATCGTAAAACTAAGACTACTAAATTGATGGCCAGTGCGAGTGGGTGGACATGAGGTTCAGCTCGAGAGAGTGAATCCAAGTCCCATGTACACACACACTCAGCTTGAGAGACTGAGTGGGTTAAGGCGGAGGCTGTTCTTCATGCGACAAGTGGGTGTTCGAGAGGAACCCTCTTGAAACGGGGTAAGTTGCTCGAGAGAGAGCTTATCCCCTTTAAAGTCTAGCATAGTCACAAATGCTCAATAAACTTACTACCAAAAGCATGTACCCAATGATTTAGTCTATCCTGTATTCCTATCACATCCCAAGAATCCCGTCTCCATATTAGATTTTTTCTTTGTTTTCACTATTTTTGCTGATTTTTGCTTACTTGTTACAAAACCCCCATTGTTAATTGACACTTTTGTGTCACCCCTTACATTTAACATGGTTATTTTCGATAATGTTTATATCTACGACTAATTAGAACTTAATTTATTTTCCTATTAATTTTCATCACCACTCCCTTGGGACTCGACCCCAACCTTGGTTGGGTTATTATACTATTGTACGATCGTAGACACTTGCATTGAAAGTTGTGTCTTGATTACGCAAACATCACGGAGTGGTGTTATTTGAGAATTTTTAGTTTAGTAAATATTTAGTTCTTATTAATTGTAGTTTACTTACTTTATCTGTAGTTTTGTTTTCTTGTCTGTATTGAAGCAGAGGAAGTGAGTATGACAAGCAGCATTCGGGAGCTAATGGAGTTTCCTCCATTAGAGGTAGTGATATTTCGGGAGCGTATCCTCACCTTCAAGCAATTGGAAGGTGAACGGATCCACAAGTCATGGGCAAGATTTAATGAACTAATCACTCAATGCCCAACTCATGACATTCCCGACATAATCCTCCTTGTGTTTTCTACAGAAGTTTTGGTTCCGGAAACAAGAGGTTGGCCGACCAACTCATTTCGGGAGGCATTGCAAAATAGCCATATGTGATAGCAGCTCAACTGCTTAATCAAATAGCTGAAACAAACCAAGAAGTAGAAAAGGACTTCATGTTGGCCACCCTAATGACTCAAATGGATGAGTTGGCCAAAAAAATGGTGAAGATCGAAGTCAAGTGTAAGAGGAAGGATAAATACATTCCTCCTCATGAGCGAAGAAGTCTCAAGGACAATCAGGTTAAACGCCTTGAGGGAAAGCTCTACACAAAGTGACTGAGCAAGATACAGGGCTGGAAGGAATGAAGGAAGACATTGAAAGAATGAAGCGGATAATTTGGTCTTAGTCCAGAGCTGTCCAGCTGCTCGAGAACCTCGTGAGTCATGAATTACCCGATCTCCAATCACAAAAAAATAGAGGGTTTCCTAGTGATACTATGGCTAACCCCAAAAATGGAGTTTGAGTGCTGACTTGCATCGTGCCATGATAATAACTAAGGCGCTGCTTGGGAGGCAACCCAAGGTTTTAAATGCGTTTATTTATGTTCTGGCAGAATAATGGTGTGTTGTTTGTATAGGTTGAAGTGTGGTAGGTGTTCGAAAAAGTGCAGGGTGGAAAGCAACAAGCCCAGTCGGTGAATCGCCGAGGATGTCAGCGAGTCTAACCTAATCCACCGTTTGACCCAAGATATTCAAATCGGAATCTGTAAAACTCGGCGTGCTCAAGAAAGTATTGGAGATTCGCCCATCCTGTCGGCGACCCCGATGTGGACCGCCGTTTGGACACCACATTAATCGGAGGTCCTATAAAACTCAGCGAGGTAAATGACTACTCAGTGAAATGCCGAGAGGTTCGGAGAACATGACTAATGTCGCCGAATGGGCAAGAACTGGATGGTTTTGCGGGCCACAGGTTTAAAAATTCTTATTCATTCACTTTCCCTCACTTGTTATCTTTCCAAACTCACATCTGAACTCTAGTCTCTACATTTCTTGCATTGTTAGAACATTATTAGTGTTGATTTGTGCTCGGAGTTGGATTACATTGCCTCCTATCATTTCAAAGTACTTCGATTAGCATAAAATAAATGGCTAGAACTAAAGTTGCAGGAGAAAGCAGGTCACCCCAAGGTAAAACAAAAGGGATTAAAATCAACAAGGATGCAACTGCATCCAGAAGCAAGGTTGCTAAACTTTCCACAACTGGTGGGAAAGACAAGGGAAAAGATAAGACCCTTGAACTATCAAATGCAAGCACTGTCAGTAATGGCTTTTATAAAAATGACCCCAACCAATTTGAAAGCGAAGATGTGGGTTCTGATGAGGATGATCTATTAATAGCACAGAGGGCTGAGCGACGAACTAAGAAGCTGAATGATCCATCTAGGTTCAAGAATACCCAGCCTACCACTCCTACATCTCCAGTTCCAGAGCAGGCAATGGTGTTAGCGCCTCCTTATAGGGTCCTCCACCTAAGTCAATGAATCGAGTAAAAGCTGAGGGACTGAGAATAATTCTGGAGGAAAAGTCCATAGACGGGGTTATAGACAGGCACCCAGAGATAATGGAATGCCTGAGATACCATAAGTTTCAAATCTTCACCAAGCCCCACGGCCCTTATATTCCAAATTGGGTAAGAGAGTTCTACAGTGCATATAGTGCACTAATACCCCAGAAAAACAGCTAGCAGCAGCCTTCAAATAAGTAGACTATGTGGTTGTTAGACGCAAAAGGGTAAAGTGTGATAGTGAGGCGATTAACGTGGTCTTGGGCATGTCCACGAATATTGGGGATCACTGCCAACACTTGATCAGAACAAAGAAACTGGATGAGATGAAAAAGTGGTTAGCCCTACTAATTTCAGACGAGACTCCGAAGTGGTTGGCGGAAGGAGTTCCTATTGAAAATAAAGAATTAAACGTAGCAGCAAGGTTCTGGTTCAGTTTATCAACAACACAATCATGCCATCCCAGAATGAGTTGATTCTTCACCTTACCAAGGCAACTTGCCTAGGTTGCATCATAGAGGAAACTCAGAAAAAATTGGGTGAAATCATCACTTCAGAGATACTCATGCATGCAAGGTAGAACCAGACCTCACTTTCATTCCTAGTATTGATCACAACATTGTGCAAACAAGCTCGGCTACCTCAGGATGCCAAGAAGGATGTGGAAATGATGGCCACAACCTCTACTGATATCCGGAGGATTGAAGCCGAGTACCTTAAGGATCAAGTAGAAAGGAAGAAGGCAACATTGGTGGAGTTAGTAAACACATAATTGTCACGACCCAAGAGCACCCCCTAGTCATAACCAGCGTACTCGACCTCGAAAAGGTCTAATACAAGCCTCTTAGCATTCATTCATCGCATAGACACTAAAACCATAAGGAATTTAAAACTTTCTTTACCAAGGAAGCATTGCATAAAAAAATAGCAAGCGGAAGACTTTCTAGACTTTATA
>JAJOOO010013975.1:0-37068 GCA_029582685.1 Solanum piurae | reverse complement strand
GATAAAATTTTAATTTTCAAAAGATCCCAAAAAATGAGATTTGGCCCAAATACTAGAAAAAACTAGTATTTGGGAATTTGGGATATTTGCCAAAAATATTTGCCAAATAATGGCAAATTGTATGGACAAACATTATTTGCCAAATTTTTCCCAAATATTATTTGGGAAATCTATGGCCAAACGGGCCCTAAGATAAGACAACTAGCTTAACTAAAAAGGTAATCTAACAAATCCAGTATCACATTAAAGACATCAAAACAATGCACTACAATTGTCACGACTTGAGCCTACACCCTGGACGTGACCAACACTCAAGAACCATTGCTTGCCCCAAGCGAACCCTCATCCTGACTTACTAAAAGAGGAAACTAATTCAAGCAATAATAGGCTTAAAATTGAATTAAATCCATCAAACTCAAATACTCAACTCATAAAGTCTAGAAAATACTGAATAGCAATATTTAAAGTTTGTAAAAAAAAATTCAAGGAAACGTAAATATTGAAAGACTCCTCAACTCTATCTATCTATGAAGCCTCTATAATTCAACATGGATGTTAAGACAAGACCCACAACACCCTAAAAAGACTAAACTGAAAGGGGAAGAAGAGAAATCCTCCAGAATACAAGGAGGCTCATCAAAGCTAACTGGAATGTCAAATGATCTCAATAAAGCGCCTATTGATGATCCTGGCACCTTTATCTTCATCATTATAAGATGCAAGTCAAATGACATCAGTACATTGAATGTACAAGTATGCAAGGAGAATCAAAAGCATAGATAACTGAACTGACAAGACTGGAAGAGTACTCACCTCAACTAAAAAACTCGCCAAAGAGAGGAGTTGTACCTCCTTCTGTTTGTAAAATCATTTCCTTAAGCTTTCAACATTATGTAAATTGATGATATTTATCTAGTTTTCTTAGTATAGTGACAATGAGGAGAAGAAAGTCAGGTAAGAGAAAAGATGTAAGCAGGAAATGAAACCACAGTATTCCACATAGAAAAAGATCAAACTTGATCATGTTTTAGATACTTAGGGACAAAAATCGAAATTGAGATTAGTTCTAAAAGATTAAAGTCCCTTGGCATGTGTGTACAAATGAGTGATTATGTGATTGACACATGAGACTGATGAGATACAAAGGCTATATATTATACACAACGTGTCACGTACCGAGGCTACCCCTTGGATGCGGACACGGGTCCTTGTATCACGAGTGACCCTAAGCTAACCCTGTTGGCATATCATAAGCATACTAAAGCAAACTGAATCAATAAATATTGTGCGGAAGCTAAATCATATGAATAATCTGAAATGATGGGAAAATACCCATATACTATCTGAATAAATGAAAACTGAGAGTTTGAATACAAATGAAAAGTCAAACTCTAACACTATAGCTGAATCTAACTATGTCTGAAATAAGCCTCTAAACTGAATAGAAGTTTTGGGACATGCCCCCAGCTAAATCTAGCAAAAACTGAAATTTAAAGACTAAAATGGAAAGATAACATGTCAATTGTCCTCGAAGAATGAGGACTAACCACTGATGCTGCTGAACTGAATATCGAGAATCGATCTAAGCGTGATCTGGAAGCTGAGAACCTGAACCTACATCATAAGAAGATGTAGCATAGAGTATGCGTTAGTACTTGAAAGGTACTGAGCATGCAGGATAGAATAAAGCTGAACAATAATCATAACTGAATCAAAGCATATATCTGAGCAACGATAAGAGATAAAACATAAGAATATACTGAGAATACTGAACATGAAATACTGAATGCAATGACCAAGTTTATAACATGCCGAGACTGAGTACTAAACCGTAACTGATAACCTGGTCAATGCAATAGAGTCTGACTAAACTATGGGAGCTACTACTAACCGACATAAAACCACATGATCTAAATGTGGAGTCCAATGTATACGCCCCATTGAGAGGACCCAATATACCCTGCTATAGATATAGAGGTATGACTGATGTGATAACTAAAATGATGCCCACAAAGGGGACTTACAACGTACGGGGCACGTAGTTCTGGGACTTGAGGGTGACTGACCCTAGTCCACTCAGTATTAAGCTTCTCCCAATTTATTAAGTAATTAACAATTTATCACTGAAGTTTTGTAATACTGGATAACTCAAAATACTGACATGATAACAGAAAATGCAACATTAATGTGCTGATAATGAAACATTTAAATTTGAGGCATGTATAACTGAAATATTTGACCTAGCATGTGTAATTCATGAACTAAAAGAACTACATAGATGGGATTCTGAGTTTATGCAAGAATTTGGGTAAAAAGATACTACAACATGGTAATCTGATTAGGAACATTAAAGTAACAAATCCAAAATAATCTACTGAAATTCTAGAAACCCTAGGTCTAGATAATCTGAAGGGAATCAAGAATCTGACTAAAATCTAGGGACCTAACGGGTGAAAGGAACCCACTAGTGAAATCCCACATACCTGATGACGAATTCCACAGAGAAATCTTTCGATTTCGAGGCTGAAACTGATGAAGACTCATTGCATTCTTGGACTAGGGCTTGGTATACTCTTTCTCCTTCTGCGTTCTAATTTTTCCAAGTGTTTGGTGAATGATTTGCTTAGGGTAGATTCTAGTTAAGTTACTAGGCTAAAACTGTTCAAAACTACATAGTTTAGGGGTTAAACGATGTAGTTTACGGGTCTAACGCATAAGGAAAAAACCAAAAGACCCCTAACTTAACTGCTGTCGGGGGCTACCGACGGATCGTGGATGGACCGATGGTCCATTCTGGTCAACAGTTGGTCGATGTCTGGGGATAAAAAATGAGGTTCTGACTTACGGTCCTAGACCACGGACCGTGGGACCTACGATACATGGGTCCGGTCGTGGGTCGTCACTTAGATGAATTTCTGGGGGTTTCTGGGGAAGGGTTGCATGTAGCCATCCACGAACCAACAACACGGGTCGTGGGTCACCCTATGGTCTGTGAGTGGCAACCGTGGGTTGTACCTGCAACTCTGAAATCTTCATTTTTGGTTGTTCTAGCATACGGGGTATTACATTATTTCCCTCTTGGGAACATTCATCCTCGAATGAAGAATAAATTAGCTGAAATGGAGGGAGAGAATTGCATCCCCTACCACTAAACACTGGAAACTGATTTATGACTAAACTAAGTTCCATACAGGCAAATACGCTGAAAGTGCAAGTACAAACTGAAAGAACATGATACTAAGACTGAAGCTATGCATGAATGACCGAAAAAGTAGAGAGGAACTATTACCTCAAGTTGGAATGGAATCGGAAGGAAAGAGATGAGGATACTTGGCCTTCATGGCTGCTTCTCCTTCCCAAGTAGCTCCCTCTACGGACTAACTCCTCCACAAAACCTTAACTGAATTGACTTCTTTGTTTCTCAACCTTCGAACCTGACGATCAAGAATCTCAACTGGTACCTCTTCATAAGTGATACTATCCTTCACAGCCACACTTTCTAAAGGCACAATAGATGCAGGGTCACCCACACACTTCTTCAACAACGAAATGTGAAAAACCGGAAGCACTGCTGATAATTCTATTTGCAAATCTAACTCATAAGCCACTTTACCAACCCTTTTCAAGATCTTGTAAGGGCCTACATATCTAGGACTGAACCTCCCTTTCTTGCCAAATCTCAGCACCCCTTTCATAGGTGACACTTTCAGGAAAATCCAATCATCAACTTGGAACTCTAGTTCCTTTCTCCTTACATTTCTATAGGATTTTTGGCAACTCTGGGTTGTCTTAAGTCTATCTCTAATGAGTTGCACTTTCTCCATAGCATCATGAACTGAATCTGGCCCTATCAAGGCTGCTTCACCTACTTCAAACCAACCAACTGGAGATCTACATCTACACTCGGACAATGCTTCATAAAGGGCCATCTGAATGCTGGAATGGTAACTATTATTTTAGACGAACTCTATAAGAGGAAGGTGCTCATCCCAACTACCCTTGAAGTCGATCACACAAGATCTCAACATGTCCTCTAAGGTCTAAATGGTACGCTCTGCCTGACCATCCGTCTGCAGATGAAATGTTGTGCTAAGATTAACATGAGTACCAAGACCTTTCTGTAATGACTTCCAAAAATGAGAGGTAAACTGAGGACCTCTATCCGAGATGATAGACAAAGGAACCCCATGCAACCTGACTATCTCATTAATGTAGAGTTTGGCGTAGTCCTCCACCGAATCTGTAGTCTTGACCGCCAAAAAGTGTGCATACTTAGTAACTCTATCAACAATCACCCAAATGGAGTCACGCTGTCTGCGAGTACGAGGTAAACCTTTGATGAAGTCCATGTTGATCACTTCCCACTTCCAAGTAGGAATGTTGATCTCTTGAGTCATACCTCCTGGTTTCTAATGTTCTACCTTGATTTGCTCACAATTGGGTTACTTAGCCATAAAATCCAATATATCCTTTTTCATGCCATTCCACCAAAAGACTTCCAGTATATCACGGTACATCTTAGTGGCGCCTGGGTGAATAGAATATATGGAATTATGGACTTCTGTAAGAATCTGTTGTCTCATATCACACATCTTAGGAACATATGATCGACCCTAATAGTGAAGCACACCATCTCCCCCTTGGGAAAAAACCTCAACTCTCTGCTGAGGGACTGCACCTTTTAGTTGTAGTAATATCGGATCATTATCTTGCTTTTCCTTAACCTCCACTACCAATGAAGATTCTGAACCATTCTGAACTGTTACACCATCAAGCCAGTCTGTGAACATCCCTTGCTAGCTATTTTCTTTCTTCCACCACATGTGCTACACTACCCATAGATAGTCTGCTAAGAGCATATACTACTACATTGACCTTACTAGGATGTTAAAGCACACTCATATTGTAATCTTTGAGGAACTCAAGCCATCTCCTCTAGCGAAGATTCAACTCTTTCTGGGTGAACACATACTGAAGGCTCTTATAGTCGGTGAACACCATATAAGTAATGTCTCTAAATTTTAAGTGCAAACACTGTTGTTGCTAGCTCGAGGTCATGAGTCAGATAGTGTTTCTCATGTACCTTAAGTTGTCTAGAAGTTTAAGGTATAACCTTACCTCGCTGCATCAACACACAATCTAGGCCAACTCTACATGCATCACAATATATAACATAACCGTCTGACCCCTCTGGTAGAGTCAAAACAGGAGTTGTAGTTAACCTAGTTTTCAGTTCTGCAAAGCTTTTCTCACAATCATCTGACCACTGAAACTTAACCTTCTTCTGCGTCAACTTAGTCAATGGAGAGGCTATGGATGAAAAATCTTCGAGGAACCTTCTATAATAGATAGCCGAACCCAAGAAACTTCTGATATTTGTAGGAGAGGTAAGTTTGGGCCATTGTTTCACTGCTTCTATTTTCTGAGAATCCACTCAGATCCCTTCAGTAGACACTATATTCCCAAGGAAAGCAACTGACTGAAACCAAAACTCATATTTCCTGAACTTAGCGAATAACTAGCGATCTTTGAGAGTCTGCAGGACAACCCTCAAATGATTCACATGTTCTTCCACATTCCTAGAGTAAATGAGGATATCATCAATAAAGACGATAACAAATAAGTCCAATTATTGCTTGATTCATCAAATCCATGAAAACTGCAGGAGCATTGGTTAGTCCAAATGACATAACTACAAATTCATAATGACCATAACGAGTTCGGAAGGTTGTTTTCGGGATGTCACTATCTCTGACTCTGAGCTAATGATAACCGGATATGAGGTCTATCTTCGAGAAATGACTAGCACCCTAAAGTTGGTCAAACAAGTCATCAATCCTGGGGATAGGGTACATATTCTTGATTGTGACCTTATTCAACTGTCTATAATCAATGCACATCCTGAGAGAACCATATTTATTCTTCAGAACTACACTGATGCACTCTATAGGGAAATAATGGGTCTGATGAAGCACTTATCTAGAAGGTCTTTCAACTGCTCTTTCAATTCCTTAAGCTCATCTGGAGCCATTATGTAAGGAGGAATAGAAATAGATTGGGTATCTGGAAGGAAATCAATTCCAAAGTTGATTTCCCTTTCGGGAGAAACTCTAGGAAAATCTTCTGGAAACACTTATGGGAACTCAGTAACTACTAGAACTGACTCAAAAGTTGGGGTTTTGGAGCTTGAATCCTTAACCCGAACAAGATGATAGAGATACCCCTTAAAATCATCTTTCTGGCCTTAAGGTAAGAAATGAATCGACCGATAGACACTAAGCTACTACCCTTCCATTCTAGGAATTGCTCATCTGGAAACTGAAAACGAATGACCCTAGTTCTACAATTGACTGAGGCATAACAGAAATGTAGCCAATCAATGCCTAGAATGATATCAAAGTCTACCATTTCTAGTTCTATAAGATCTTCTGAGGTGACATTCTGAGAGACCGTGACAGGGAAATTTCTATATACTCGTCTAGCTATGACTAGGTCACCGACTGGAGTATAGATTGAGAAGGGTTCTGAGAGAGTTTCCGTACTAACACTGAAGTTGACTGCTATATAAGGAGTTATAAAGGAATGAGTAGCCCCTGGATCCAACAATGCATAAACATCTAAGTCAAAGACTCGTAACGTACCAGTGACTACATCAGGAGAATCTTCCAGATTCTGGTGAGCCTGGAGAGCATACAACCTGTTTTGGTGCTGACCGCCACCTATACCAGATAAGTTACCCTGCTGAGTCGGGCAACCTGTTGGTGCTGCTGAAGTTGTAGACTGAGCTCTACCATTGCTACCTCCTTAACCCTGTTTAGAAGGACAAACTTTCAACTTGTGATGATACTGACCACACCCAAAGCATCCTTCCTTTCCTACAAGACACTCGCTCGGATGGTTCTTACCACACTTTGGACAAGTTGGTAGGTTCTGGTGCCTAAAACACTACTTTGAGACTTAGAGCATGATGCCCTACCTTTCTGATCATTTCGGAACTTGGAGGATGGAACACTAGCTGATGAAGGTACTGGAGCTGAAGACTTTTACTGAAACTGCGAGCGATTTCCACCACCCAATTTCTATTGAGAATATTCATAAGGGCATGTTCTAGCATTCTTATTCTCCTTAGCATGTTCCCTAATCTTGTCTCCCTCAACCTACTGAGCATGAGTCATGAGCCTAGAGATGTTCATATTTTCCAGCAACATAACATTCCTGCACTCTGTTATCACTAGATCGGATACCCTTACATGAACTTGTTCATTTGAACCCTGGAATCGGTCACCATGTGAGGAGAATAACTGGAGAGTTGGGTGAACTTGAGATCATACTCTTGGACTGTCATAGAACCCTGCCTCAAATTCATAAACTCCTAAGCTTTTGCCTCCCTCAACTCTCTTGGGAAGAACCTGTCCAGAAAGGTCTCACTAAAGCATTCCCAAGTGATAGGAGTTGCATTTGTACCCTTGTTCGCTTTCCACTGAGTATACCAGATATGAGCTACATCCTTAAGCTAGTAAGATGCCAACTCAACCCGATCATTCCCAGTTATTTGCATCACTCCAAAGATCTTCTTGACCTCATCAATGATGTTTTAGGGATCCTAACTAATCTATGATCCTAAGAACTCAGGAGGATTCATCCTAACAAAATCCCAAACTCTAGTTACAGTTGACCCAACTTTAGCATTTGCCAGAACTGGAACCTGCTGATTGTTCTGGTTGGTCACACTCTGAGCCAACAACTAAATAGCGTTCTGAAATTCAGCATTTAAAACTTCCTGATCTGGGACTAGAGGAGCTCCGTTTGCATCCATGGCATTCACATTCCTTCTATAAGCTCTACGAGAAGGCATGATCTAAAATGCACAACAGGATTAGAACGAGAAGATGGATCATACCTCACGCACGATAAGAGTAATAAGGAAATGATATTTTTCCTAGAACACCTTTTAACCTCCTTCTCATTAGATGTGGTGCACTTCACACCCATGAAAAGGACTTTACTTAGTGCGGCTTTTTAGACACCCTAGGACTCTTAAACCTAATGCTCTGATACCAAGTTTGTCACGCCCCGAGACTACCCCTTGGACGTGGACATGGGACCTAGGATCATGAGTGAACCCAAGCTAACCCTGTTGGCATATCATAAACATACTAAAGCAAACTGAATCAATAAATATTGTGCGGAAGCTATATCATATGAATAATCTAAAATGTTTGGGGAAATACCCATATACTATCTGAATAAATGAAAACTGAGAGTTTGAATACAAATGAAAAATCAAACTCTAACACTATTGCTGGATCTATCTATGTCTGAAATAAGCCTATAAAATGACTAAAAGTGCTGGGACATGCCCCAGCTAAATCTAGCAAAAACTTAAAATTAAAGACTAAAATGGAAAGATAACATGCCAACTGTTCTCGAAGAATGAAGACTCACCATTGATGTTGTTGAACTGAAGATCGGGAACCAATCTAGGCGTGATCTGAAAGCTGAGAACATGAACCTACATCATGAGAATATGTAGTGTAACACATCGAAAACCAGGCCTAGAAAAAAATTGCAGAAAATTACCTGAACCAGTGAAACACGGGCCGTGGTAGTGGTCGTAGTCCAAACCCCTAAGTTTTTAGAACCAAGTCCAGACAACGACCGACCTCACGGTCCGTGGTCCCTTTCACGGTACGTGAAGGTGGCCGTGGTCAGCCCGTCTACAATTTAAGTCAGGTTTATTTCAGTCTTTTCCTTATTCATTGGACACCTAAACTTCATCGTTTTAACCCTAAATTTTGTGGTTTTAGTCAGTTTAAGCCTAGAAACATAACTATAACTTACCCAAGTCAGATCTTTAATCAAAACTTAGAAAATTAGAAGTGAAAGGAGAGAAAGAGGTGACCAACCCTAAGTTTAAAAATGCAACAAGTTTCCTCCGGTTCCAGCCCCGAAATCGAAAGATTTCTTCGTGGAATTCATCACCAGGTATGTGGGATTTCACTAGTGGGTTCCTTTCACCCATTAGGTCCCTAGTTTTCAGTCAGTTTCTTGATTCCCTTACTATGACTAGACCTAGGATTTTCTTGAATGTTAGAATTATTGGGTTCTTAGTTCTTAGAATGATCCAAATCAGATTAGTATGTTAATATTCAGTTTGTTGCATGAATTCCAGAACCCTAGCTATGTATTTCTCTAGTTCTTGAATTACACATGTTAGGTAAGATATTTCAGTTATTCAGTTATACATGCCTCAATTATTAGTGCATCAATATCAGTTTAATTGTTGCATACTCAGTGTGCATGTTCAGTTCGAGCTATCCAGTAACTTATAGAAATTCAGTCATAATATGTTAATTACTTAATCCATTGGGAGTAGCATAATACCGAGTTGGACTAGGGTTCAACATACCCAAATAGTCCCAGAACTACTATCCACGTAGGTGTTAAGTCCCCTCTGTATGCATCATTTCAGTGATCACGCCACCATGCCTCTATACCTCTAGCAGGGTATATTGGGTCCTCTCGATGGGGTGTATACATCGGACTCCACATTTAGATGATGTGGTTTTACTATCGGTTATTAGTAGCTCCCACAGTTCAATCAGATTCCATTGATAACCTGGCAATGCAATAGAGTCTGACTAAACTGTTGGAGCTACTAATAACCGACATAAAACCACATGAGCTAAATGTGGAGTCTGATGTATACGCCCTATCGAGAGGACCCAATATACTCTGCCACAGGTATAGAGGCATGCCTGGCGTGATCACTAAAATGATGCCCACAAATGGGACTTACAACCTACGCGGCATGTAGTTTTGGGATTTGAGGGTGACTGACCCTAGTCCACTAAGTATTAAGCTTCTCCCAATTGATTATGTTATTAACAATTTATGACTGAAGTTTTGTAATACTGGATAACTCAAAATACTGACATGCTAACTGAAAATGTAACATTAAGGTGTTGATAATGAAACTTTTAAATCTGAGGAATGTATAACTGAAATATCTGACCTAGCATGTGTAATTCATAAACTAAAAGAACTACATAACTAGGATTTTGAGTTTATGCATGAATCTGGGAAAAAATGATACTACAACAAGATAATCTGATTAGGAATATTAAAGTAACAAATCCATAATAATCTATTGAAATTCTAGAAACCCTAGGTCTAGATAATCTGAAGGGAATCAAGAATCTTACTGAAATCTAGGGACCTAATGGGTGAAAGGAACTCACTAGTGAAATCCCACATACCTGGTGAAGAATTCCACAGAGAAATCTTTCGATTTCGGGGCTGAAACTGATGAAGACTCACTGCATTCTTGGACTAGGGCTTGGTCGACTCTTTCTCCTTCTATTTTTTCTAAGTTTTTGGTGAATGCTTTGCTTAGGATAGATTATAGTTAAGTTACTAGGCTAAAACTGACCAAAACTATGTAGTTTAGGGGTTAAACGACATAGTTTAGGGGTCCAACGCATAAGGAAAAGACCAAAAGACCCCTAACTTAACAATTGTCGGGGACCACCGACGGATGGGACCAACGGACCGTGGATGGATCGACGGTCCATTCAGGTCAAGCATCGGTCAACCGTCGGTCGATGTCTGGGGCTAAAACACAAGGATCTGACCTACCGTCCTGGACCACGGACCGTGGCCTGACCTACGGTCCGTGGGTCTGGGCGTGGGTCGACACTTAGACAAATTTCTAGGGGGTTCTGGGGAAGGGTCGCAGGTAGCCATCCACGGACCAACAACACAGGTCGTGGGTCACCCTACGGTCCATGAGTGGCAACCGTGGATTGCACCTGCAACTCTGAAATCTGTATTTTGGTCCGTTCTAGCATACGGGGTGTTATACAACAGATACAATCCAAAATCAGATCTCCATTCTTCAACTCCATAGTTTCATTCCCATCTCATTTCAAACTCCAACAGGGTTGAATTTCATTCACCAGTGAATCTAACTTCTCTATTTTTTCTAGATTCATAGTTTTAATTATTATTTTTTGAAATCAAATCAACCAAATCATTATATGTAGTGTAATCCTTGAGAAAAATTTCATCAATTTTATAACCATTGTATATAATTTCAAAATTCAAATTTCAGAATGTCTCAACCACGCAATGATATGTCATTGTGAATCTCAGATATAATGATTTTGAAAAATTGAACTATACACTGTATTTAAAATGGTAAATTAAATAAAAGAAACGGAATAAAATTTGAGTGACAAAAAAAATTTAGGAGAGAACTTGAATTTATTTTGATAAGTTAAATTTAGCTTAGGGATACTCCATATCCTCGAAAGTCGTTAGAATCGTGAATTACTCTTTATTTTTTGTGATTAAACTATGTTATTTATTTTACTACCCGAAATATGCATACTCTTAACTCGCACTTATAAAAAATACATATATTTTCTCCATCAGATACAAATATTCAAAACAGAACTCTGACAGAAACTGTGATTTGAAAATTTGTTGTTTCAATGTATAATTAGGATCAATAATAGTGTGTTTTACGTTGTTTTCATCTCAGCCCCACATAAGCACCATATTCATTTGCTCAACTCAAAATCATATTAATACCAAAAGAAATGCACAAAAATATTTACATTTTATGTTTCTCATTGAAAGACATCAAATATAAGTAGAGTTGGGTTGAAAAATCATACCTCAACCCTATCCCAATAATGGGTTGGGTTGGGCTGGCATCATTGACCAAGCCCATTTAAGTGGCGCTAATCTAACTTTTTTAAAAATAATAATGATAGGGCATGTAGCCCATTGGTTAAAGTAAAAGGATCCAATAATTTATAAAAAGAACATGTCATAAATAGACCCATCCCAACTCCAAAAACAAAGTAAAAATAAAATGTAAAAAAGGAAATGAGTTGGCTATCATACAAACATCTAATTTTTCGTGAAGGTTCTCTTTGAAGCTTGACCTAAAACTTTTCCTTTCCACTAACTTTGTACTATTCACTCCTAAAGTTCCTCACTATTCAAGGAATGGGGAGGATCATGCTAGTCATCTCAGAATAGTTGTCCAAACTCTCAAAGATAGAGAGTTGTATGTTAAATTTTCCAAGTGTGTGTTTTGGCTTGAGTATGTGGTGTTCTTAGGCCACATTGTATCTGGAGAAGGGATCAGAGTTGACACTCAAAACATTGAGCTGTGCAGAATTGGCCCAGGCCCATATCCCCAACTGATATAATGAGTTTCTCGGGATTGGATAGTTATTATAGAAGGTTTTTTTAGGGGTTTTTGTGTATTTCATCCCCTTTGACTAAGTTGACTCAAAAAATGGCTAAGTTTCAATGGTCTGAAGCTTGTGAGAAAAGATTTCAGGAATTGAAAACCCGGTTAACTACTGCCACAGTCTTGACCCTATTGGGGGGTACATAAGGCTTTGTGGTGTATTGTAATGCGTCCATAGCTGGACTTGGTTGTGTATTAATGGAGAATGGTAAGGTTATAGCCTATGCCTCCAGGAAACTTAAGATTCACGAGAAGAATTACCCGACTCATGATATCGAGTTGGCAACAGTGGTATTTGCCTTGAAAATGTGGCGTCACTATCTCTATGGTGTTCATGTAGATGTGTTCACCGATCACAAGATTCTTTAGTATGTTTTTAGTTAGAAAGAGCTTAATCTCAGATAGAGGAGGTGGTTGGAGTTACTCAAGGATTATGACATGAGTATCCTTTATCACCCAATTAAGGCTAATGTTGTTGCTAATGCTTTGAGCACGTTATCTATGGGTAGTACTTCTCATGTTGAGGCAAGAAAGAATTGTCTAAGAAAGTTCATAGACTTTCCCGATTGGCAGTCCATTTGTTAGATTCCAATGAAGGTGGAGTGGTGGTAATGAATGGGGCTGAATCATCACTAGTATCTGAAGTGAATGAGAAACAAGACCAAGACCGTATTTTGCTCGAATTGAAGACAAATGTTCATAAGAAGAAAGTGATGGATTTTGAACAAGGGGGAGATGGTGTGCTGAGGTATCATGGTAGATTGTGTGTGTCAAAGGTGGATGAGCTCTAAGAGAAGATTATGGAGGAAGCTTTAGCTCCAGATATTAAATTCATACTGGTTCCACAAAGATGTATCATGACTTGAGAGAAGTCTATTGGTGGAGTAGTATGAAGAGGCATATTGCAGAGTTCGTTCCTAAGCGTCCAAATTGCCAACAAGTCAAGGTAGAGCACCAAAGACCAGGTGGTGTGGCTCAAAATATAGATATTCTAGAATGGAAATGGGAGATGATTAATATGGATTTCATAAATGAATTGTCGTGATCTCAAACGCAGCATGATTCAATTTGGGTGATTGTAGATCGAATGACTAAATGAGCCTATTTCTTGCCGGTAAAAACTACCTATTTAGCAGAGGATTATTCCATATTATATATTCAGGAGATAGTCCGACTTCATGGAGTACCGGTGTCTACCATTTCAGATAGAGGTGCACAATTCACTGCTTAGTTTTGGAAGTCTTTTCAGAAAGGTTTGGGTTCAAAGGTGAACCTTAATACTGATTTTCATCCTCAGACTGATGGTCTAGCAGAGCGTACAATTCAGACTTTAGAAGACATGTTGAGGGCTTGTGTGATCGATTTCAATGGTAATTGGGATGATCACTTACATCTCATATATTTGCTTACAATAATAGCTATCACTCTAGAATCCAGATGGCTCCTTATGAGGCTCTTTATGGGCGAAGATGTAGATCTCCTATTGGATGGTTTGAAGTTGGTGAGCTGGGTCGATAGGACAAGACTTGGTTCATCAAGCTATGGAGAAAGTGAAGATTATTCAATAAAGGATGAAGACAGCGCAAAGTCATCAGAAATCATATATGGATGTTAGGAGAAAATATTTGGAGTTTGAGGTGGATGATTGGGTCTACTTGAAGGTTTCATCCATGAAGGGTGTTATGAGATTTAGTAACAAAGGGAAGCTCAGTCCCAGTATATTGGTCCTTATAGGATATCCAAGAGAATTGGCAATGTAGGTTGTGAGTTGGAGCTACCGTTAGAATTAGCAGCAGTCCATTCGGTATTTCACCTTTATATGTTGAAAAAGTGTATGGGTGATCCTTCAGTTATTATACCTACTGAGAATATTCGTATTAAGGACAACCTGTCTTATGAGGAGATACCCGTTCAGATTCTTGATCGTCAGATTCGGAAGTTGAGAACCAACGAAGTTTCATCAGTCAAGGTATTATAGAGGAATTAGTTTGTTGAGGAAGCTACTTCGGAGGCTGAAAAGGATATGAAAAAGAGATACCCAGATCTCTTTCCTCCCGGAGAAATTCCAAACCAAGGTTCTAGTTCTTTCTTGGTACACTTCAAGTTGATATGTTGAGTTATATAAATTGCATGTTGGGTGTTAGATGTTTCCACCCTCATTTCTATTTAGAGTGATCTCATTAAGGACGAATGTTCCCAAGGTGGAGATATTTTTAATCCTCTGTCTTAGAAAGATCTAAATTAGAATTGGTACAAGTTATCCTTCAATTGTGAATTTTGGGGCAACTTCAAACGGCCATAACTTTTAGCACAAAATGATTTAGGTGGCCCATTAGCTATCAAATCAAAGGTCGTTGAGTCCTCTTTCCAACGCTACTGAGTTTTTTAAATTTTGAGTTTGGATGAAGGAGATATGACCAATTGAATACAACCTTTCTCGTTAAGACATTTCATCCATTTTAAGGAGAAGTATTTTGGTCTTTTCCCTACCCCACTGACCTTACACGTTTGTTTACCCAATTAGTGGTCAAAAGCTGATTGAAATCAGTTACACTAAGTCTAAGAATATTTGGAAGGTTAGGGCAATGTTCAAGAGGAGAAAAAGGAGAAAACTTAAAGCATTCATCAAGGATGAGGATTTTTCGCCAAGAACTTAGTTCTTACGAGGTATGTAAGTTTTCATAGTATTGGGTTTGTTCACCCTCACGCCAATCAAGTGATTTGTATCCATAATTTAATTCTTGAGGTTGATTGAATTGAGTTCTTGAGAAATTATTGAGGTTTTGGTTTCGTCTTTATCAATGGAGTCTTGTTGAGTTCTTGAGGTGAGGGTCTTGTGAATGAGTGTTGTCCTTGAGGAATTTTGAGTGAGTTTTCATTTACTTATGTTGAGTTTACGAATCTAAGAAAGTTTGGAAGAAATCAATCGATTTTATGTGAATTAGGACCAAAAATTGAAGAGGAAAAATTCATCGAAGTTCTTAGGTATAGGCTGGGGCAGGCCGCAACTGAGGCGCCAAAGGGACTGGCGCCCCACACCAGCAGTGTGCCAGAATTGGGCATCTGAAGTTTGGGGCTGGCTCTAGGGCCGCCGTCCCTCATTCCTTTTGTGTCTTTTATTCCGTTTGAGTTCTTTTAAATCGTGTCTTCTCTCTCTTCCTAATTATAACTATCCAAACTTCATCAAATCATTGAGAGATCCTATATATCCTAATCATAATTCTTGAATTAACATTTCAAATTCAAGATAGAGTTAAGAGTAAAGTTCGAGGGAGTCCTTTTGAGTCATTTTGAGAAGTCTTTTTACTATTACTTATAACTTGTTTTAAGACATGAGTAAATGAGTTCGAGAATAAGGAGAGTTGAGTTTCATGTTTCAAATGAGTACAAGGGAACTAATTATTCCCAAGTGTGTAACACTTTTTCATTTAAAAATGAGAGGAAACATGATTTCTAAACAAGCTCATGAGGTGTTTCTGAGCATCATCTCTTTTAAGAGAACCTTTTGATTAATAATCTCAATTTGAGGATGAGTTATGTTTTTAAACATATGAGCATGAGTTATGTATATTATTGGGAGTAGTATTGAACACTGATATGGGGATGACTTCAGACAACTCAAAGTCCTCATAAATAATGTATGCCAACATGGGTAAATGGTTATACTTTTTAGATGATTCCTTATTGCTTTTAAGCATAGCTTAGTGGATCCACTTAGTTGAGGATGTCCTATAATCCGTCAAGGTATAGGACAGTTTTGGTAACGTGGGTGAGGCGTTGTATCATCACGTATAGCTCATAGTGATGGTTGTCGGTTAGAGAATATCCCGAATAAGAGTAAAGATTTATTATTGTATTTTTATATACATTTGAGTTATCATTTACTCTTTTAAAATCTTAATATATATTGCATCTTTGTCATTGTTTTCTTATTGAGTTGAGTTGCTTATTCTTGAGTTGAGTTGAGTTGAGACTAGGTGGGTATGTCTTCCTTCCTTCCAGTTCAAGCATATATGTTATGTTTCACTGTTCCCCTTACATGCTCGTACATTCAATGTACTAAAGTCATTTGGCTTACATCGTTTCATAATGCAAATACAGGTAATCAAGATCATCAACCGGTGCTTCGTTGATCCCATCGCGTTCCAGCTAGTTTGGTGAGCCCCTTTGCTTTCCCAAGGGTTTTGCATTATGGAGTTTGTTTTTAAGAAGGTCGTGGGTCTTGTACCGACATCCATCATAGTTACTAGAGGCTTCATAGACAGTAGTGTTTTGAGGAGCCTTTTCCATTTCCATTGTTAAATGTTTAAGACTTGAGTTGCCTTCTTTGGCTAGTTGAATGTCTCCAAACATTTCTGAGTTTATTTATTTTTAAGACAAATGAGTAAATCTTTACTTTTGAGTTCATATATTGTAGAGTAAGTCTTCTGCTGAGTATTGAGCCTGTCCAATGGTTCACTTGGGGACCAACAATGGTTCTCGAGTGTCTACCATGTCGAGGGTGTAGGCTCGGGGCGTGATAAACTTGGTATTAGAGCACAAAGTTCAAAAGTCCTAGGGTGTTTATGAATTCGTGTCTTTAGAATCCTGGTTATCGGTGTGAAGCGCGCCACATCTACAATTAAGAGGCTACAACATTTTGGAAGCAATTCCCTTCTTTCCTATTCTTCTTCGTGCGATAGAGTACAACTCTATAAATTTTCTTTCTAATTCGTGCTTGCGCATATCTTTTCAGATCATGCCTCTACAAAGAATTGTTCGAGGTCAAACTGATAGGAGAAATGTTGATCCCCAGGATCAAGGGGTTCCCAATGCACCAAAAGTGCAACCCCCTCAAGGAGAGGTCACCAATGCTGAGTTTCGGGATGCCATCCGGATGTTGAGCAAAGTTGTTGTCGACCAAGCTGGTCAACAGAGAGGGATTTGGCTGGATGTGGGTGATACATCCAGGATCCGTGAGTCCTTAAGGATGAATCCTCCAGACTTCACCAGTTCAAGTGTCATTCAGGATCCATAAAACTTTGTGGAATAGTTGTTGAAAGTCTTTGAGGTGATGCATGTTGTAGATGTTGAGCATGTGGAGTTAGTTGCATACCAATTGAAGGGTGTTACTAGAATTTGGTTCGACCAATGGAAAAAGAGCAGGGTTGAAGGGGAACTAATTGTGAGTTGGGCTGTGTTTGAAAGTGCTTTCATAAGGCATTTCTTTTCCCGTGAGCTGAGAGAGGCAAAGGTAAGAGAATTTCTCACTCTTAAATAGGAGTCCATGAGTGTGCATGAATACAACCTCAAGTTCACTAAATTGTCCCGCTATGCTCCGGAAATGGTTGCTAATATGAGGAGCAGGATGAGTCTATTTGTGTCTGAACTGTCCCGCTTGTCAAGTAAAGAGAGTAAGGCTACCATGTTGATAGGATACATGGACATAGCAAGTCTTATGATCTATGTGCAACAGGTTGAGGAAGATAAGCTGAAAGATAGAGAGGAGTTTTGTAGTAAAAGAGCCAAGACACTAGGTAATGAGTCTGGATAGCAAAAGGCTAGAAATGTGAACCGGTCATCTTTTTAGCAAAGTCCAAGTGGACCTGCACCATCATCTACTAGTGCACATACACCAAAGAACAGGGGCGAGTTCAGGAATCAGAATTCACAGAACTTCAAAGCCTACTCAATATCAGGGTAGTGTGGCACAAGGGGCCAACTGGACTCCTACATGTGCTAAGCGTGGTAGGAACCACCCAAGAGTATTTCGTGATGGCTCCACTAGTTGATGCAAGTGTGGTCAGACAGGTCACTTCATAAGAGAGTGCCCTAAGAACATGTAGGGTAATGGTAATGGGGGGAATAAAGCCCAGTCTTCTTCAGTGGCTCCGCTAGACAGAGATGCACTTAAAGAACTACTTCAGGGACAGGCAAAGGATCAAACCGTTTGTATGCTATCACCAGTCGCCAAGAGCAGGAGAATTTTCCAGATGTTACTAGTATGATCAAAGTCTTTACTTTTGATGTATATGCATTACTTGATCCAGTGTGTGTCTATGTTTTGTGACTCCATACATTGCTATGAGGTTTGATATTCTTCCTGAAGGACTTCTTGAGCCCTTCAGTGTTTCCACACCTGTTGATGAGTCTATTCTAGAGAGTTTATCGTGATTATGTCATCTTTGTCAATCAGAAGGACACCATGGCTGACTTAGTTGAGTTAGACTTGGTGGACTTTGATGTTATTCTAGGTATGGACTGGCTTCATGGTTGTTATGCCTAAGTTGACTGTAGAACTCTAGTAGTCAAGTTCCAGTTTCCTAAGAGCCAGTTAGAGTGGAGGAGTAGTTCAACAGTTCCTAAAGGTCATAACATTTTGTACCGTAAGTCCAGGAAGTTAGTCTCTAAGGGGTGCATCTATCACTTAGTCCGAGTTAATGACTCTAGTGTTGATTAGACACTGCTTATTCAGTCAGTTCCAGTTGTGAGTAAGTTTCCAGAGGTCTTTCCAGATGATCTTCCCGGAGTCCCTCTTCAGAGAGATATCAACTTCAGCCTAGATATTCTTCTTGATACTCTACCTATATCTATTCTTCCATATAGAATGGCTCAAGCTGAGTTGAAAGAGTTAAAAGAGTAGTTGAAAGATCTTGATAAGGGATTCATTCGACCTAGTGTCTCACCTTGGGACGCTCCGATCTTATTTGTTGGAAGAAAGATTTTTTTCTTAGGATGTGTATTGATTACCACCAATTGAACAAGTCAACCATAAAGAATAAGTATCCCCTTCCGAGAATTGATGATCTTTTTTATCAACCTCAGGGTGCTACTTGCTTTTCTAAGATAGACCTTAGATCTGTCTATCATTAGTTGAGAGTAAGAGAAAGTGACATCCCAAAGATAGCATTCAGGACCCGTTATGGTCATAACGAGTTGTTGATTATGTCTTTTGGCTTGAATAATGCTCATGCAACATTCATAGAACTTATGACATAGTATTTAAGCTAGATCTTGACATGTTTGTTATCGTGTTTATTGATGACATTCTGATTTATTGGAGGAATGAGGAGGATCATGCTACTCATCTCAGGATAGTTTTCCAAACACTCAAAGATAGAGAGTTATATGCTAAATTTTCCAATATGGGTTTTGACTTGAGTCTGTGGCGTTCTTAGACCAAATTGTATCTAGAGAAGGGATATGAGTTGACACTCAGAAGATTGAAGTTGTGTAGAACTGGCTGAGGCCCACATCTCCAACTGATATATAAGGAGTTTCTCGAATTGACTGGTTATTATAGAAGGTTTGTCGAGGGTTTTTCATCTATTTCTTCCCCATTGACTAAGTTGACTCAGAAAATGGCTAAGTTTCAATGGTCTGAAGCTTGTGAGAAAAGCTTTCAGCAATTGAAAACCCGGCTAACTACTGCCCAAGTATTGACCCTACCAAGGGGTACAAAAGGTTTTGTGGTGTATTGTGATGCGTCCAGAGTTGGACTTGGTTGTGTATTGATGTAGAATTGTAAGGTTATAGCCTATGCCTCCAGATGGATTAAGATTCATGAGAAGAATTACCCAACTCATGATCTCGAGTTGGCAACAGTGGTATTTGCCTTGAAAATATGGTGTCACTCTCTCTATGGTGTTCATATAGATGTATTCACCAATCACAAGAGTCTTCAATATGTGTTCCCCTTACATGCTCGTACATTCAATGTACTAATGTCATTTGGCCTGCATCATTTCATGATGCAGATATAGGTAATCACGATCATCAATCGATGCTTCGTTGATCCCATCGCGTTCCATCTAGTTTGGTGATCCCCCTTACTTTCCGTATGGTTTTGCATTATGGAGTTTGTTTTGTTAGGAGGTCGTGGATCTTTTCCCGACTTCCATGATAGTTACTAGAGGCTTCATAGACAGTAGTGTTTTGAGGAGTCTTTTCCATTTCCATTGTTCAATGTTTAAGACTTGAGTAGCCTTTTTTGGCTAGTCGAATGTTTCCAGATATTTCTGAGTTTATTTATTTTTAAGACAAATGAGTAAATATTTATTTTGTAGTTCATATATTGTAGAGTAAGTCTTCCGCTGAGTATTGAGCGATGTCAATGGTTCACTTGGGGACAAGCAATGATTCTTGAGTGCCGGCCACATCCAGGGTGTAGGCTCCGGGCGTGACATATGCTAAGTGGATTGTGTAGGGCCTTGTGAGGTCCTATACGCCATGTAAAGTCTAGGGTGTACCTTGGGTCATGACAAGAAACAATAATAACTAACATGAAAACAATTATACAAGTGTAACACAAAGAGATATTAAGAGGAGTAGGGTTTCTACTCTAAGTTTTGACATTTTATATTGGAAAAAGAACACTTTACCCCCAAAAAGTAAAATATTACCCTTAAATGTCTCATTACTTTCATACCCCTTTTTATTTTAAAATGATATGTATCTACTTATTTTGCGCGCTAACGTCATGATGGCATCAATGCCAACCTTTTTTTACTTTTTGATACAATCACAGTATATTACAATATAATAATTTTCTTAATTGTTTCTTATTTATTTCTTAAAAAAAGATTCAAATCCTATATAATACTGATAGGGTATCAATGTACCAACAAAGTATCACAGAGGATTAATCTCAATCCTTTATGATATCGATATGGTATCAATATACTGACGGAGTATCACAGAGGATTAATTAATAGTAGTGATGTTGACATCATGCTGATATCATGCACCAAATAAGAAAGGAGAAAGGGGTAAATAGTTTGGGTCATGAGTCGATTAAGGGTAAATAGTTTGGGTTGGGTCCAATTTAGGTAAATAGTTTCACAATTGAGTCTACTTTGTGCAATTTTCCCTTTTGTATTTTGTGAAATTGTGAACGCAAAGTCACTATGGAGTGTGAATTGAAAGCTAAATGGAAAAGATAGTAATTAGTAAGGTATTGAGATTAATATTTAATATTTATGTATGGGTAAAATAGTAAATTACTATAGTCTTAATAGGTTATCAGTTTACCAACAACCCAATATTAAAAAATCAAAACCGAACTGATAACCCGATAATATTTTTTATAAAACCATTAATAAACTATCAATCCAACAACAATAAACACTTAAAATGGGTGGAAGAATATACTGTCATTATGATTAGCTATACATTATATAGAATTACAAAGATATGGGAAGTATTTATAATCCAAAGAATACGCTACTACAATCCCACAAGACGTTCTAACTGATTAAGAACAAATCTACTCCTTAAAGAATGCTAATAATTTCCATAACTCATGCTAACACTCCCCATCAAGATGGAGCGTAGATATCATGTATGCCCATCTTGACAAGTGAGCGTGCTTCTCTGGATACAACCTTAGTTAGAACATCAGCCAGCTGCTCTAAGGTCTTCACATATGAAACTTCAACTCTCTTATCTTCAAACTTTTCTTATATTAAATTACGATCAATCTCCACATGTTTAGTACAGTTATGTTGAATTGGGTTTTCTGCAATTTTAATAGCTGACTGGTTGTCACAAAATAAACTTCATACGTTCATCCCACGAAAAAACCAAACTCCCTTGTAAGTCATTTCAACCATAGTAATTCTTGGATACCTTTAACCATTGCTCTGTATTCATCTTCTGCACTAGACAGTGAGACAACCTTTTGCTTTTTACTTTTCCAAGTAACTAGGTTACCTCCAACAAAAGTGAAATACCAGTTGTTGAGTGTCGTCTTTCTCCTTTTACACCTCAATCTGAATCACAATAAGCCATAATTTTTGTATGGTTATTCTTAGAGAACATGAGGCCTCTTCCTTGTGATGACTTCAAGTATCGCAAGACTCTAATGACTGCATTCATATGAACTTAACTTGGATTATGCATAAAGTGACTTACCACACTAACCGCATAAATAATATCTGGTCGGGTATGTGATAAGTATATCAAGCGTCCCACTAATCTTTGATATCTCACTTTATTAGTACGAACTCGATCAGGAAGTTCCTCTTAGTAATGATTTTGTTCAATTGGTGTATCAATAGGTTGACAACCTAACATACATGTGTCCTTTAACAAATCAAGAACCTATTTACGCAGAGACAAAAATATTCCTCGTTTGGACCTAATAACTTCAATATCCAAGAAATACTTTACTCCACCTAGATCTTTCATATCAAATTTAGAGGACAGGTAAGTCTTGAATTTAGTCATCTCATCAACATCATCACCAGTAACAATCATTTCATCAACATAAATGATAAGGACAGTTATCTTACCATTTTTTCTCTTAAAAAATAAGGAATTTTCTGCATTGCTATGAGTATAGCCATATTTCTTCATTGCTGGTCAGAACCTTTCAAAACATGCTCTAGGTGGTTGTTTCAGACCATAAATGTCTTTTTTAGCTTGCACACCAAATCTATATTTCCAGAGGTATTATAACCGGGAGGTATTCTCATATATATTTCTTTAGATAATTCTCCGTGCAAAAAAACATTTTTCACATCATATTATTGTAGAGGCCAATCAAGATTAGCAACTATAGATAATAGAACATGAATACTAATTAGTTTTGCCACAGGTGCAAAAGTCTCCTGATAATCAACACCATACATTTTTGTAAAACCACGAACAACTAGTCTTGCTTTGAATCGATGAATTGAACCATTTGGCTTGTGTTTCAATAAAAAACTTCATTTACATCCAACAAGTTTCTTTCCTTTTGGCAATGATATAATATCCCATGTCTGATTTTTTTCTGGTACTCACATCTCTTCATTCATTGACTCTTCTCGTTTAGGATCATCTAGTGCTTCTTCAAATCTCGTAGGGATTTTAACCAATTACATCTTATACATAAAGCCTTGGATAGAGCTTGGTAAGTGTCCACTGAAAACATACTGAGCAATAGGATATTTGACTTCCTTTTGATTATCAGGAGAGTATCTTGCTGGTGCTTTCCCTCCATTTCTCCGAGGAGGTAAATGATACCTATTCCTATTATCTTTACTAGAAACCACTGGTGTGGCATCATAAATTAAATTATTAGTATTAGCTACCTTAGAATTAACACATACCTAAGGAACATCATCAAAAGGAGCATCATTGGGGGGTACTAACGGAAGAGGCGGATTCTTCACTTCTTGCACTGTTTGATTGAGAATGTCATGGTCCGGAGTTGTTGAGCTTAAGCCATGTATTAACAAAACTTCTACCACTATTTTCATGTAGTAATACCATCCAATTCTTCTCTTCAACCTTATTTTCCCCATGAAGAGGAGAACTGGATAACTCTTGAGAGAAATACATATGTTTCTCAGAAAAAGACACATCCATTTTTGGTGTTGTTTAGCAGAATAGGAACCTTGAATAATTAGAGCAATACCATGGCATACATCATCTACATAATAAAGCCCCTCTCTATTAGTACCACACCCAATAATCTCATTGATGTTGAGGTCCTGAAAGATACAAAAATGAGGATACATTAATACTAGACAATTTTATTGTTGAGTTACTTGAGACACAAATAAAAGATCATTGCATAGTGAATGAACAAATAATGTTTTCTCTAGAGATAAGGAGGGAGTTAAAACCACAGTTCCAGCACTAGTAAATGGAGATGATACACCATTTACATTGGACACATGTGAACAATGTGGTTTATTAGGAGCCTGTAGAAGCGACTGATCAAACGGCATATGATCAGTGGCTCCAGAGTCAATAACCCATCCATTGTCTTTATTAGAATCCATATTAATAAGAGTTGATCTAATATTACCTGATGAGTGTCTAGGTATAGCTAAATCAGAATCACTACTTTCAGTTGAAATCGAAGTCATTCCAACAATTGGCAGTGATGTGCTAGATGAAACCATAACAACAACTTTCCCATTATATATATCACCATCCTTTTGATTTTGCCGTTCCCAGGGCTTCTTTTCATTTAAACCATCCCACCAGTCTGGATATCCATGCAACTTAAAACAATTTTAAACTACATGTCTGGGATTACCGCAATGAGTACAACCCTTCTCACCATTGCTACGAGCTTTTGAATAGTAAAGATTTTGGACAAAAGAAGCATTTGTTGCCATAGCCATGCTGGAATATGTATTATTATTTAACATTGTGTTCCTCCATTGTTCTTCACTTCAAACCTTAGCAAAAGCAGATTTTGGATTGGGAAAAAGATTTGCTCGAAAAATATCAATTTGTACATGATCATAAATATCATCCAGACCAGCCAGGAAATATACACCCATTCTTCTTCAATTTCCTTCCATCGGGCATGGTCAACATCAGATTGAGTGAATGAGATGAGCTTATGATAATCTAGTTCCTACCATATTTTGCATAAATCTACAAAGTATGTAGAGACTATTTTCCCCTCTTGTTTCACACGCATTGCTTGAAAAGAGAGATCGTAAATCACTGATCTATCAGCCCCTTCGTAGTATGTTTGAGACACGGTGTCCCAAATACTCTTGGTTGTTGGAAGACGAACAAATAAGATTATAATGACAGGTTTCATGGAACCGACGAGGTAACTTTTAACAATAGCATTATCCATACTCCAAGAGGCCCTTTAATTGTTCCCGACAAATATCTCATTTTTCTACGACTTGCAACAAACATCTCAACAACTGGAGACCAAAGAGAATAGTTCTTGTCATTGAGTTTTACACCGAAAGGAATGACTATAGGTTCTAGAACAATATTTGTATTTTTAGAGGATTCACCCATGGTAGAATAGATGTAGGGAAAAAAAGGTAATATTCATAGGATTAATCTTGTTTCTTATATGATGAGTCCACGATTTGGACTCATTAGGGCTTATTTATAATGATTTAGTGTCCTCAAATGCTGAAAGAACGAAGAAAAGAAGGCCTGGTGATCGCCAAGTCCATTGGGCGAATCACCGAATGGCCACTATCTCACCTAAAGTTCCAGTGTGCAAAGCCCTGAAGGAGAAAATTATTGACGAGAGAAAGGAGCATTCAACGTGTCACCGAGTGGTTCCGTGATGCAGTGTTGGATTTCCCAAAGTTACAAAACTTGAGAATACTGAAGGCCAAAGGAAAAAGGTGATGAAACTGACCAAAGGAAGGATCGTCGAGTTGATTGGTGAGCCTGACTTACTGCGTCGAATGGCCCTTTGCAGCATATTTTTGGCGATTATAAATACATTTTCAAACATTAATCTAAAGAGTTTTTATCATATTTTTGGAATTAGTTTGAACTCTGAGTTTTGAGACAAATTTTTCCTTAGCTTTGAAGAATTAAAGTTTTCCATTTTTGAGAAATTGGAAGTGGGTCTTTGAGATTCTTCAATTTGGACCTTTGTAAAGACTAAATTAATCTTACCCAGTTGATGGAAATACAATTTGGTAACGATTTTTATCTTTTTATGATGTTTAGCTAAAACCCCAATTCTTAGGGTGTGATTATGTGATTATGGGCTAATTTAGCTTATGGGTATTACTAATTGTAAGTTTAAATATTGTTTAGAAGTGATTTCAACCACTAATTGTGGTTAAAATTAAAGGATTGTAGTTGCAAATGCAGCTCTACCTTCGTATTTTTGACTTGCTCGAGAGAGAAGTTTTAAAATCAAGATTATTGATTGATGGTCTGTGGGTATTGGGTTGCCATGGGTTCAGCTCGAGAGAGTGAATCCTAAACCTTTTTCCACACATTCAGCTTGAGAGAGTGAATGGACTAAGGCGTAGGTTGTTCTTATTTTAATTTACTTGTTGGTGTTCGAGAGAAACTGACTTGATTCGAGGTAAACTGTTTGAGAGAAAGTTTACCGCCTCTATACTCTAGCCTATTCACTGATTTACAGCTATTTACTAACAGTTGCAATTACCCATTTGTCTATATTAACCTATAATTGAATCCCATCCCAAGAACCCGTCTCATTATTGTTATTTCGTATTATGTGCTGCTGTTGTAGTTGATAATTTGAAACCAAACCACCCCTCGTTATCTAGCATTTGTGTCACCCCCTGATTTGAATTTTGTTTTTATTCGTAAATGTCTATTCATATGGTTGATTTGAACATATTCATGATTTTCAATTGATTCTCAAACATGTACCGCTCCCTATGGGATTCGACCCCAACTCATTTAATTGGGTAATATACTGACTAACGATCGTTGACGCTTAGAATCAGATGAAGTGTCTTTGATAACGTTATTCAATCAAAATGGCGCTGCTGCCGGGGAGTGGTGTTGTTTGAGAATTTTTTGTTAAGTTGAATTTTATTCTTTTTAGTCTTAGGTGAATCTACTTACTTTTAGTTTTGGTGTCTGTGTTGCTATTTTGAACAGAGGGTATAAGTGTGAACGAAAGCAATAGTAGCCAAGTGGGCCACCAAGATGACATCGGCAACGTCAACAATGTCAATGAGCCAAATGTGAATGACCCTCATCTTATGGGTGGAATTGGTGCCATTCGCTTGCCTCCGGCTGAAGGGAACGTTGTGTTCCATATCACAAGTACTATGTTGCAGCTCTTGCAATTGAAAGGTTTGTTTGGTGGGTTGGCTCATGAGGATCCCTATGAGCATATTAGAAACTTTGTTGATGTTTGCGGGCCGTTCTCCTTCAAGAACATATCCCAAGATTCAACCCGATTGAGGTTGTTCCCGCTTTCATTAATTGGAGAAATATGTAAGTGGCTGGCTGAATTACCATGGGAATCAATTACTTCGTGGGAAGAGCTTGTCACCGCATTTCAAGTGCGATTTTTCCCTCCTTCGAAGATGATAACTCTTCGGGATAGAATCCAAAGCTTCAAGCGTTTGGAGGGTGAGTCAATTCATGAGACTTGTCTGCGATTCAATAAGTTGGTGTTGCAATGCCCAACTCATGGTTTGCCCGACAATGTTTTGCTACAATATTTTTACCAAAGCCTTGATTCAGTGAACAAGGGTGTAGCTGACCAACTTTCTCCGGGAGGTTTGATGCAACAACCTTACATTATAGCTGCCCAACTTTTGGATGGTATGACCACAATTAATCGGGCTTGGTACACCCGCGAAGATTAGGTCTCCTCTCTCACATTTAAATTGACCAAGAAGCAACTTGAGAAAGACCAAGAGAGGGATCAGAACATGGCAAAGATCATGACACAACTTTACATTTTGTCCAAAAATGTCATGGGAGCTGTTGCTCGAAGTGTCAATATTGTGGGTGTCGGGTGTGTAAATCCCGATGAGGCAAAGTTTAAAGCATTGTACAACGAAGAGGTGAAATTCCTAGCCAACCAAGGTGGTGGTTATCGTTCAAACTACCCGAGGCATGGTGGTAACCAAGGTTGGAACAGGGATAAAGGATGGAAAGATAGTGATAGAGAGTGGAGGGATCGTAACCCCACTTGGAAGAAAAGTGATGGGGAGAAGGACAGGTACATTCCTCCCTACGAGTGCCAAAAGCCAAAGGATTCCGAGGGTGGTTGGTCTAAGGATATGTTGTCTCGTATTCTCAACAAGGTTGAGGGGTCGAACAAAATTTTGAAAGAGATGAAAGAAGATGTGTCAACCCTTAGCCAGACGGTTACCTCTCATTCCATCCCTATCAAACAGTTGGAGACCCAGATGGGTCATATCTCATCTCATTTAAACCCGAGACAACAAGGGGGATTGCCTAGTGAAACTATGGCCAACTCCAAGAATGAGGTTTGAGCGTAGATTTGTGTCGTGCCGCGACATTAACTAAGGCGCTGCTTGGGAGGCAACCCAAATTTTATTTTGCTTTCTTTTTAATTTTGAAATAATGGTGTGTTGATTGTGTAGGCTAAAGTGTGGAATGTGTTTGGAAAGTGCAGATTGGCGAGCAAAAAGCCCAATCGATGACTAGCCGGAGAGTTCGGCGAGCCCAACTCTACCCGTCATTGGACTCAAGACATTTTGATATTGGAGTCTATAAAACTCAATGAGCCTAGGACCGAATTGGCGAATTGCCAACTAGGTTGATGATAACGATTTAATTCGCTGTTTGGATCCCCATATTAACTGGAGGTCCTGTTAAACTCAGCGAGGTAAGAGCCCACTCGGGGTGTGGTTGAGTGGGTCGGCGAGCAAAACTTATGTCGCCGAATGGGCGAGAACTTGATGGTTTTAAAGGCCAAAAGTTCAAAAATTCGAAATATTTCACATTCCCTCACTTTTCAACTTTCCAAACTCACGCCCGTACTATATTTTCCTAGTTTCTTGTGTTTTTATCTTGTATTAGTAGTTGATTGTGTGTTCGAAGTTGGATTCTTTGCCTCCTAGCTTTTCAACTTGATTATTTAGCTTTTAAGCTTGGTTTTCCGAACCCCAAACATATATTTAGCAATTCTTACTCATTTACAATTGATTTTATCTTAGTGAAGTGTGATGGGCCTCTCTGAATCGTAATTGCGTATGTGTGTACCTATTTTAATTCAAATATCATGCCTAGAATGCCAATATTATTGATTTCCCAATTTTGTGCCTTAATATAGTTCAAAATTGTTGGGTTGTGTTGTGTTGTTGTTGGATCTAGTCGGGTGAAGTCTGAGTAACCCACATTTTTTCCAAATGACGTATTTTGCCCAATGATGGAGCGATTGACGTCATTCTTAAGGGAAAAAGTCATCAAATGGCCAAATTTGGCCAAACCGAGAGAAGTCTGAGTATCCCGAGGGCATGGGTGTAATGGGTCTTAGTTTAATTGTATGGGTGCATAGTTTGATTTTATTTTCGAGGGCTAAGGGGTTGAATTTGGAAGATGGGATTGAAAGTAGGCATGTTGGGCTGTTTGGCGAGCTGGGTCGAGCTCGCCGAATCCCCCTATCACCTTTAATTTCATGCTAAATCTTGAGTTTGGTTCTGTAACTTTCGGCGAGAAACTTGATTTCACCGAGTGCACTCAGTGACTCGCTGAAAGTCCTTCTTGATTGCCCTTTCTGCACCCTTATCCCCTAAAATGCACTATAACTTTTGGCGGGCTAGTCCTTGCTCGTCGAATGTTGTCGGTGATTCGCCGAAAGGCCCATCCCCTCGCCGACATGCCAAATTTTCTAGGAAATTTTGAACGAATCCTTTCAGAGAGCCCGATTTAGCTCGCCAAAGTGATTTGGCGACTCATCGACTGGTTCGGCGAGTTTGTCTCCAACTGTTTTTCTATGCATTTGCTCGAACTGTTCCTAATTCTTTATGATGTTTTTGCAGATATCGCTAGAACCAACCTAGACATGCCGCCCTGTAGAAAAGCACGGGGTATTGTTATAAATGAAAGAGGAGCAAACCCTCATAAAAGGGGAAGAACAAAGCCTCCAAAGGGAGGCAGGGGCAGAAGCAAGAGCCTAACACCTGAGGTTCCGGAGCACAACTCCAGCAGCGAGGGAGAAGTGTTTAGCTCCCAAGCTATTTTGTCTGAGCCAGAGGATGACCAGTCATTACAGTCTCGTAGAGAGGAGATCCATGCTAGATCTCATCTTAACTCAGCTAGAGTCCCAGCAGCCTCCTCTCCGGCAAATACAGTTCCAGCTCCGGCACCTCCTGTAGCTCCAGTGCCACCAGTGGTTCCCCCTTCCAAGCTACTTAATAGGCTGAAACCCGATAGGTTGCGGACGATCCTTGAGGAGAAGCTACTATCCATGGAGGGTTTATTGGACAGATACTCCGCAGTGAGGGACACCCTCCACTTCCACTAGTTCGAGCAATTCACCAGGCCCTGATGCCCCTACATTCCTACGTGTGTCCGAGAGTTTCATACAACATATGGAAAGTTGGTGCCAAAGGGGAATAAGAAGGCCAACGCTTTCAGACCGATGAAGTCGGTCATGGTTCGGGGGAAGGAAGTCGGGTGCAGTAGCGACCACATTAATATTGTACTTGGCAGAGCTCTAGGTGCTACACTGGCATATGAGGGCTTGCCTATTAGCCAGTCCTTGGATGACTTAAAGGGATGGCTTGCACAGTTTATTTTTTATACCACCCCGAGGTGGATTGAGGTAGCGGGGCCCATTGAGAAAAGGGACCTGAGTATTGCTGCTCATTTTTGGTTTGGCTTTATCAGTAGCACCATCATGTCGTCCCAGAACGAGTCCATCCTCCGCCACCCTAAGGTGGCCTCCCTTGGGATGATAATATCCAGGAAGAGCATTGACATGGGGCTCATTGTAAAGCAATAGATGGCCATGAGGGCCAAGCAGAGGTAGACCTCCCTACCATTCCCAGTGTTGATTACAGAGTTGTGTCGGCGTGTTGGTGTTCCTCATGTAGAGACGAGAAATTTTGAGGTCACCCCTACATCCTCCACTGATATCCGGCGTATAGAGGCCGAGTACACTCGGGAGGAGGCAGTCAGGAGGAGAGCAGCTCCGGTGGACACATCTTAGGAGATTGACATAGACACGATTCCTGCAGAAGCATCCTTCTTGCCTACTCCGGCCTCCGGGCCTTCAGGTGCATCTGCTTCCCCTTCTTCCTCCCAGGTTCCTACCACTTCTACTGCAGCCCTGCCCGCCAGGATTACTCAGGCTATGATCTTGAAGATGGGGCACCTGGCCTATTCGACGGATGTGAGGGCTACCCGACTATAGGCTGCAGTCCCATGGATGATTGAGAGTGTCATCCTTGTTGCACTGACCCCCCTTAGGACTTCTGTTAATTATTTGACTGTGAGAATAGCAGCTTATGAGAGTAGACAAGGGGAGTTTTCTGAGGTGACAACTTTGAAAGCCAAAGTTACAGATCTGCGGAAGGACGTGGACTACTTGAAGTCCACAGACTTCACTTCACTTTTGTAGGCAGCGGATGATGTAGATGCCCCGATGACTTTTGAGATTCCTCTGGCCACCATCGGAGATATACATAGGGATGATATGGCAACTGATGAGTCAGAGGCAGAGACCGATGAGGAGCAGATAGATATGCGGGATGCTGAGGTTTATGATGATCTGGCTGACCTTGAGGATGTAATGTTCGAGACTGCACGTCAGACCTCTTTGAGAGACACCACTATGGGTGGAGACAGTACTTCTGAGGTGACTCCGGGCACTGATGTCCTAGATCAGAGTATTACACTGGGCACTGATTCCCCGACAGATGGAGCGACTGTGTAGATAGGACTTTTCTTTACCTCCCTCTCTGTCATTTTTCTTGTTTTCTAGATATTTTTATTGCATTTGAGGACAAATTGCTTTTGTTTTGTGGTGGGGTGAGGTATTTTCATACCTACCTCTTGTTTTGATGATATTTTTTGTATATATTGGGTTTTGTGCTATAAATTGTGTTTTGGCACTATTTTATGGATATTTGAGCTTGTGGCTTCTTGATTTAATTGTAAATGATTTTTGACCCTTTTTGAAAATTTTGTGCCACCTCTTGATTGTGTTTGAATGTGGCTATTCTTTTACAAATTTGAGTATCGGTCTTGATCAATATTGATGACTTGAATAGTGCTCATAATCGAACAAAAATGAAATGTGCGGCTACGATGAGGCCAAATGAAGTTGCATAGGCAATATGTGAACTTTTTGCATCTCGTTGTGACTAGTCGGTTATCGAATAAGTCTCTTGTGATGATCATTGCACAATAGCAAAAGTGTGGAGTCTTGTTTGTTATTTGGCACCAATACCTTGTGTGATGAGCTTACCGTGAACCATGTGTGATGACACCTAGAATTTTCCCCATTGGTCCGGTTGACTAAGTGATGGAAGCTCTTGAAATGATCTTAGGCAAAAAATTTAAAGAGTGAAACAATTTGACATTATACCTCTTTTGTGGCCTACCTTGTGAGTGTGTGAACTTCACTTGAACACTTTTTGAGCCTTAGCCTTTCCTTGGATGAAACTTGATGAAATTGTGACCTCTCTTTATCCCCTTCACCCATAATCCTCATGAAATATGGTTTGTTTGAATAGCCAACTTAGGCCAAAAGCCTAAGTTGGGGGTGTGGTGAAAAGAGAAGGTAAATCAAGAAGTGCAAAGAAGGTCCCCTTTGACCCATAGTTTTGAGAAAGATGGAACCCCTCCATACAAAAAAAAAAGAGAAAAAGAAAAGAGGAATGAAAAAGAAAAAGAATGAAAAAGTTTGAAATAAAGTTGTGAAAGTGTAAAAGAAATAGGTGTCCGATATTCCATGGAAAGTGAATAATGGGGTGACTTTAGAGCATGATTGAAAATGTTGAAGAAAAGGGAAGAAAGTGTTGTTCATACCACATTTCATGAGGACAGAAGCCACTGAGCCTAAATGAACATACCTTTACACTCAGCCCCGTTACATGCCTTGAAAAGACCTTTTTGATCTTGAGTGAGTTGAAACAAGTTTTGATTGGAAAATAAGGGCAAACCTATGGGTGAAGTCATGCATGTGTTCATCTTTGTGAGTGTGAGAGTTGTTTTTTATTTCAGAAATATAAATTGTTGAACCATTGTGTGTGAATGAGGAATCATCTTTGTGTGAGGGAATTTGAGTACCTTTGTTACGCTTGAACTTGCATTTGAAGCAAGTATTGTGAACTTGAGAATCTTTGATAATGGTGAGTCACAACTTAAATCTTTGAGTACACAATTGATCCTTGCATGAGTAAGTTGAGTCTTATTGTGTGCATTCCTAATTGAGTCTTGTGTAGCACTGTTTGAGACATCGTTTTTGAACTGCTGAACTTGAGTTTTACTTGAGGACAAGCAAAAGTTAAAGTTGAGGGTATTGATGATTCCATGATTTTGACTCATTTAGGGCTTATTTATAATGATTTAGTGTCCTCAAATACTTGTTTTGTGCCAATAAATGATGTAAAATCCTTGAATTCCAGGTATATGGATTTAAGAATGAAGCATGGACACTAATGTGCAAAAAGAAACAAAGCAGCTAAAAGAACGAAGAAAAGAAGGCCTGGTGATCGCCAAGTCCATTGGGCGAATTGCCAAATGGCCACTATCTCACCTAAAGTTCCAGTGTGCCAAGCCCTGAAGGAGAAAATAAAGTTGGCGAGAGAAAGGATTAGTCGGCGTGTCGCCGAGTGGTTCCGTGATGCAGTTGGATCACCTAAAGTTACAAAACTTGAGGATGTTGAAGGCCAAAGCAAAAAGGTGATGGAATAGGGTGGATCTCCAAGTTGATCAGCGACCCCGACTTACTGCGCCGAATGTCCCTTTGCAACATATTTTTTGCGACTATAAATACATTTTCAAACATTAATCTAAAAAATTGTTATCATAAGTTTTATCATATTTTTAGAATTAGTTTGAACTCTGCGTTTTGAGACAAGTTTTTCTTTAGCTTTGAAGAATTGAAGTTTTCCATTTTTGAGAAATTGGAAGTGGGTCTTTGAGATTCTTCAATTTGGACCTTTGTAAAGAAGAAATTAATCTTACCCAGTTGATGGAAACACAATTTGGTAACGATTTTTATCTTATTATGATGTCTAGCTAAAACTTCAATTCTTGGATGTGATTATGTGATTATAGGCTGATTTAGCTTATGAGTATTGCTAATTGTTAGTTTAAATATTGTTTAGAAATGATTTTAATCAGTAATTGTGGTTAAAATTAAAGGATTGTACTTGCAAATGCAATTCTACCTTCGTATTTTTGGCTTGCTCGAGAGATATGTTTTAAAACCAAGATTATTGATTGATGGTCTGTGGGTATTGGGTTGTCATGGGTTCAGCTCGAGAGAGTGAATCATATACCCTTTTCCACACATTCAGCTCGAGAGAGTGAATGGGCTAAGGCGTAGGTTGTTCTTATTTTCTTTCTTGTTGGTGTTAGAGAGAAACCGACTTGATTCGGGGTAAACTATTCGAGATAAAGTTTACATCCTCTATAGTCTAGCCTATTCACTGATTTACAGCTATTTACTAAGAGTTGCAATTACCCATTTGTCTATATTAACCTATAATCAAATCACATCACAAGAACCCGAATCATTATTGTTATTTTGTATTATTTGTTGTTGTTGTAGTTGATAATTTGAAACCAAAACCCCCCTGTTATATGGCATTCGTGTCACCCCTTGATTTGAATTATGTTTTTATTTGTAAATGTCTATTCCTATGGCTTATTTGAACATATTCATGCTTTTCAATTGATTCTAAAACATGTATCGCTCCCTGTGAGATTCGACCCCAACTCATTTAGTTGGGTTATATACTGACTAACGATCGTTGACGCTAGAATCGGATGAAGTGTCTTTGATAACGTTATTCAATCATTAGACCAACTCAAAATGGGTGGAAGAAGATACTTTCATTATGATTAGTTATACACTATATAGAATTACAAAGATATGGGAAGATATTTACAATTTCAAAGAATATGCTACTACAATCCCAAATAATATGCTATACAATCCCACAAGATATTCTAATTGATTAAGAACAAATCTACTCATTAAAGAAGGTTAACTAATTTCCATAACTCATGCTAGCATAAACCAGTACCACTTTTTTTGTTCGATTTATTAGTCAGTTCGGTTTTTGCACCCCTAAGCCCAACAAAAGGATATTATTTTAATTTAACTTGATTTCATGTGTCCAACTTACTTACTTTTTTCCTATGTGTGAAATGGGGAATTTCAAAGTCTGTGGATCCCTAGGGTACGAAATAATCCATTTATATTATATTATTATTGGTTTTGAATTAGTGATTTTGTAAAAAAAATATGTTTACTTCTTTTTTATTAGAATATTTTGATAGTTGGATTAATGTGACAACAAATAATGTGTATCTATCTTCTATTATATATCATATATCATATATTACTATAAGTGGGAGCAAAAAAAAAGTTAAAAGTTGAATTACGGTTTTACCCCTATTATAAATTGAAATGATAAAAATATTTAACTATTTAATTGAGATATTAAATTATATTATTTTAATAAAAATGTTAATGACTTTTGCACTTCTTTAGAGTAATTCTTAATTAAAATATCTAATTTAATTTATTTTCTTGATATGATTTAAAATATTATTTTTTTATTTAATATTTATTTTGGGATTCAATAAATTTTGATTGTTCGTATTATGGTAATTAACACTCCTATTTCCAGCTAGACTTACAATTTAATACTCATTATTAAATTGTAAGTTATTATTAGCAAGAAAAAATCACAATCTTTATATCTTCTATTCCACGTAGTAATAGTGATGATATTTCATAATTATAGTTACTATGAATTTTTTAATAATTAGTCAAAATAATTTGCCATTAAACATTTAATATATTTGAATTATTTTACAAATTTTATCCTTAGATTATAGTTTTATTTCTACATTACATTTAAATGTTATAAATTGTTTAATAAATTAAATATTAAATAGTAAATAGTAAATCATCATATTAGTATACATTAATTACCTCTAACTCTTCATTTTGTAAATGTATTTAACTCTCATTAATTATATTCATTATGTTTTTAACTCTCATATCTCATCGATAATCTCAAATGGATTAATATCATATTTATGACAACTCTTTGTGTTCCTCAATGTTATTCTATAAATAGTGACATTTGACGCAATAATGTACACACTTAAATCAATTGGAAAAAAACATGAAAAAATCTCTATGCTCGCTTCTCTTGTCTCTTTTTATTTGTTTAGTTTAACGTTTATGCTTCTTATTTGTTGTTATTGTACATCTTTTGTTATGTTGTGATTATTATTGAAAATTTGCTATGGTTGTTGCTTTGTATACATTGGCCTTGCATGTG
Source organism: Solanum piurae (assembly GCA_029582685.1). Classification (NCBI taxonomy): domain Eukaryota; kingdom Viridiplantae; phylum Streptophyta; class Magnoliopsida; order Solanales; family Solanaceae; genus Solanum; species Solanum piurae. Next base: position 1,107 of record JAJOOO010013975.1, on the reverse strand, counting down.
GTATTTTAATATCCTCATTTGAATATTGAATTTGTGCAATAGTTAGTTATTTTTACTTTATGCACTTTTAGTCAATTTTATAGTTAAATGTATATTTTTTTATTAAGAAGATAGATGTAGTTCCTATCGAAACAATGATGGATTTTTTTCATAAATACAAAGATTTGAAGCGGATAAAATATGTCGTTTGCAATACAAAATTTATATAAAGTATTATGGGATAAACGTGCAACGCACGTTTCCAGATCTAGTTATATTAAAAGCACGAAGGTCCTTAGAATGTTGTTTGGACTTTTTGTCCTTCATTAAAATATTCTTTTTAGACAAAACCGGTCTTTCCACCATTTTTCATAAATTATATTTATACCAAAAAATAAAAAATAAATATGCTTATAAACTAAAAATCTGATGTAATATAGAGTTGTTGTTTATTTAGAATCCTAATTATGGTATATTACGAAAAATATTATTTATACATTTAAAATCCTATGTAATATTGAATTGTGTATTTGTTTAGAATCATTATTATGGTTAATTTAAGTTGATTTCATTCTCGGAATATGACGATTATAAATGGAAAATTCAACCATACGATAGGAAAAGATTATTTTCTGAATTACAGTTGTTTAGTTTTAATTATCAAAAAATAATTTAATAACCGCTATTTAAGTCATTCTAGGGCTAACTTTTTTCTCCGGTCACAGACAGTGGCGGACCCAGGATTTTCATTCAGGGGGTTCGAAAAATAAAAGTATAAACGTGTATATATAAGCCAACAAAACAAAATTTCAAGAAAGTAGTCGTATTTAGTTTTAGTGGGGGACCCTTGAATTTTTTTGGATTTAAAACCACACTTTTAGCATGTTTTATAAAATAAAAAACTAAAAAAAAAAACATGAAAACGGAACTGAAACCTTAAAAAGAAAAAAAAAACTGAAAAAAATAAAACGCTAATGTAGGGATTTGAACCCTCAACATGACGCTTAATTTTCAAAGAACTTACCACTGGGCTATCTCTTTCTCTTTGTCATTGAAGGGGTTCAAAATATATATATTCACATAAATACAAAAAATTACCTTATATATACAATGTAATTTTTTGCCGAG
>JAJOOO010013974.1:0-22291 GCA_029582685.1 Solanum piurae | reverse complement strand
AAAAATCAAATTCAACCACAAAATAAAAAATCATGAGAATTATTTTTTATATAATTACCTGCTGAGTCCCATCGCCCGTTGTGTTGAATTAGAATTGAGAAATTATTGGTATGCATTTTTTTCAATAATCGTTCTTTGTTTGGCCGATTTTTTAAGTCAGAGAAAGGAGTTATGTTTTTGGTAGGAAACCTCTATTTATGGGAGATAATATATAGCATATTTGAATAAATTAGGGAAGGTAAAATTATTGGAGAAATTAATGGGAAGTGGGATAAGCATGGCTAATTTGGAAAATCTTTTTTTTTTTTTTAATTTAAATTCTACTTTTGAAAAAATGTATTGCTATATAATTGAAAAAAAAAGTATTGCTATATAATTGAAAAAAAAAGTATTGCTATGTTGGTGTAAATACAATTGTTAATTTGTATACTTAAAAAATCCGTGCCCTTTAAAGAACTATTAATTCATAATATTAATGGGACCACATATTTATATAGGGGTCTTCTGAAAATATATTATCTTATTGAAACAAGTAATTTTTTTCATTGAACCAAATCGGGACAAAAAAAAAATTTATCTAAGAGAGATCATTAAATTAAGTGAAAATTACAAAAGTATACTACTTAAGACTTTAATTAACAAAATATCAATGTACTTCTATTTAATTACAAACATAGTTTTTAAATTACATACATAACAAATTAATTAATTTTCATTTTTAAGTTATTTATTTTTTCAAATTTTTCTCTCTCATGCTTTTTGATTAACGTGCATTTAATATGGAGTATAATTAGGATATTAAATTTTTCCAATATTATCTCTCCTATTATAGTCCCATATCTACAGGTTTCATTGATTATTATTGGGATCATATTTATTTTCTTCCTTTTTTGATATTACTTTTTATGTTACCAATAAAGTTGATGTAGCCATAGGTGAGTTATAGTTTCTAGGAAATTTCCTTCAGCTGCCAAACGTCTAAACTCTCCATATTCTTCATATTCAATGTTTCATGTTGGTATATATTACCAGAATATCATTGTTGGATATTGTGTTAATTTTGGAGTTTAACTACCTTTATTTGGTTCATTATGTTGTGAGAACTTATTGTGAGTTTGGTTTATAATAAGAACATTTCAACAAAAATGTGTGTTTTTGGTATATAATATAACTATGTGTGAGATTGGTGTATAATACCAACATGTGAGACACTGTATACCAACATTATTACATGTTTTAACGTAAGTAGTAGTTAAAAAATTCGATGTATGATGTGGGCATGTAATACCAACATTTCATTCAAAACAGAATCATTTACTTTAAGTAGTGGTTTCATATTCAATGTTTCATGTAGGTATAAATTACCAGAATATCAGTCACTATATACACCAATGTTTACTATTATTTTTGTTTACACAACTATATCAATTGTGTATGTGCTGAGTATTTATAGTGCAACCATTATTTTTAACATTTTTATCATTATTATACATAATTTCTTACGTTAATGATGTCTAATATAAATCAAACTTTTCACTTTAACTAGCTTTAAGTGTATTCAATGTTTCAAACTGGTATATTATACCAGAATATCATCTACCATATACCCCTTATTTATTACCAATACTTGTGCCCATTTCATCACAAGTACACCAAATCGGTACATGATAGCCATTATTTACATCCATTTTTGTTAACATTTTTCAGTACTACTCCAAAATTATACTAAAAAATTTACGTTAATGATGTGTATTAATTTTGGTTCCAAACAAAAAAAATATTTACTCTAAGTAATGTTTTCAATTCAATTTTTATCAGTATTTGTGTTATTTCACAATAAGCACACCAATTGTGCTACATTTTTTTTTGTATGTTACACTAACATTCACTCATTAGTTACAACACAATTTTTTTAAACATGTTGCATTTATCTAAGTCACCTAGAACGCAACACTGTATGACAAACACGACAATACCAAGCATGTATGTCAAACACGAGAATATCAAAGATATGTCAATTAAATCATCAATAATACAAATAAACTAATCAAGAGTAACCAAATTAGATAAAAGTGCATTTATCAGTCTTAAAAAAATTCAGAATTGTTTGAAGAAAACATCAACAATAATAATTGAATTACAACAATGTTAATTCTGATAAGCAAATTTGGGGCAAGTCTTTTTGTTATGCCCTGGTGTACCACATTTACTACAAGTGACTTTACTCCTCTTGTATTTTCCTTCGTTGAATCCCTTCTTATGGCCGTTGCTTGGTGGTCTGCCTGGTTGTTTCCTTGTAATAACTCATATCGTTATGAATCTTCATTGGTGGAGATGGTCCACTCACGACATATTTTAGTTCTAAATGAAATATTATTGTGTCCACACTTAATTGGGAAGCAATAGTAGTAATTAACCCTTCATATTTTGTGTTTGCATCACATGTTACTCCTTCAATGTCGTAATCAACATATCTACCTGTCTTAGATCAAAACATATTCGAAGTCAATCTCATCAATCAGCCTGGTCAATTCAATGTATTAAAATAATATAGCCTGATTTAAAGAGTTCTCTCCAATAATTATTCAATATATGTACCACAAAATTCATAAATTACACTATTAAGTTAGTTTTTGAGTTATCCAAATGATCTATCAAGCAGAATAAATATGAACACCATCATTATGTATCAAAAACGCCACTATGAAAAACACCATAAAAATCATAATCTAAGCAAACTGACAGACCATTATGTTTAGTAAATAAAACGATCAATTACACCAAATAACTTACCAATCTAAAATATTCTAAAAAATAGAATTAATATGACACCATCATTATGGACCAAAAAAACAACAAACTGAATGACACCAATTAAAAACTATTATTTTCACCCAATAACTTAACAATCCAAATTATCTACCAAAATATAATCAATATGCACACCATCATTAACATTTTGAATGATACCCTAAAAACCAGAAATACACCATACTGTACGATCAACATGTTCAATATTTAAAAACGATCATTTAACCAATTTACTAACCATAAGCACTAAAACTGTTTTTTATTCTCAACCTACAAACCCTAGAAAATAAACCAAAGAAAAACTTTCCCCAAAAAAAAATTCGAAATTGCTGAACAACAACAAAAAAAAACCATTAATTAAAAGATTCAAAATTACACCATTTTTAACGTCGTTTGTTAGATTGTAACAAAAAAAACCATATCCAACATAGTATACTACAACATAACGATCATGATTTTTCAGGTAGAAAAATCACTTAAAAAAACAACAATCAAATATTGATTTATCAATATTACCTGTGCATCCCAACGTCCTTTATGGTGAATTAGGATTGAATAATTGTTGGTATCCATGATTGAAGTGCGTCCAAAGTAGTAAGAGATTTTTATTTTTGTTAAGAAACCTTTTATTGTTAGGAGAGAATATACATAACCAATCGGAGCAAATCGTGGTAGGTGAAAAGTTTGAGAAAAAAAGGGGAACGGCTGGAGCACTAATTGGACGTGTTTTTTTTAATATTTTTTTATTATTATTAAAACATAACTTTGAAAAAAAACTAATGCTATTTGGGTAAAAAAAATTGTTGCTATATAGTCGTAATTATGGTACTTAATATGTATACTTAAGTTTTTTGCCCCTTTTTTTATGCTCAAGACAAAAGAATGACTTTATTTATCAATGCTACTTATGTTATTTAGATTCTCATGAAGTTTGCTTCAAAGTAGCTATTACTATATAAACATTGCCCTTTTGTTTTACTTATTTACAATTTCTTAATATTTCAATAATTTAGATGAAGAAAAGTTCATATGACTTGTAATAACGTCAGTTGAAGTTTGTATGAGTTTAATTTTTATTATTTATTTAGTAGCTAATTTATTTGAGATAAATATTTTTCTTAATGTAAATATATATATATATATATATATATATATATAGTTAACAAGATCTTCTAACTTCAAAAAATATTATTTTAAAATGTTCCGATTTCTTTTTTTAAAAAAAAACTCACAACAAATGTGAAAATCTGTGAATATATGAATCATTTAAAATTTATCATTTACAAAATAAATTTTATATTTAGTAATATGGAATAAACATTTTTATTTTGTCCCTACACTAAATTAAAATCTAATAACTATAAAAAAAATAGTAACATTAATTAAAAGTGCTATTTATTTATGTAAGTATAAAATTTATTAGAAATTTAGCTATTGCACATTAATTCTTTAGCTATAACATTATAAATTTTCTTAGTTATTACTAATTATTGCAAACGTTAGTCACGCTCCTTTACATTTTTTAGTTATAATATTGTGAATTTCCATAGTTATTACATTAATTATTTTTATCATTCATCTTTTCTTATATTAACTTTTGACCAATAATTTTTCATATTATTATACCACCCCTATATATGTGATAACACGGAGTTGTTATTTTTCCTTGGACGAATTATGTTTGGCTGAATAAATTGAAAATCGTTTACAAGTATATGAACTATATCTTTGTTGGGTGTAAGATAAATAGGTGATTATATATATGATTTCACAGTATTTTTTAATTTTAATTTTTAGTTTTTCCGGTAAAAAAAAGAATTTTTTCTCAGTTAACTATGGACAACCAGATAAACATCTTTGATTTATGTACATAGTCAATTGAAAAGTCAAATATGAGAGCAAACAACATGAACGTCACTATTATGTTATAACTTTATAAACTAAAATTAATATAAAAAAAATAGTTCTAAAAATAAAATGTAGTTGTTCTCTTCACATGTTCATATGACATCTAAAGAGTTTAACGTGAAATACACATTTTGGCTAGATGAAAATAAAAATACACAACAAATATTGTCTATAAGGTAATATTAGTGAGATACGATTAATTACTTGACTGAACCTCATCAAATTGAAATATATATATATATATATACACACACACACACATTATTGCATTTAACTAATAAAAATTTTCATTGATCATCTTCATAGGTTCGCGTGAATAAGAGATATATTTGATGATCCACATAGAACATTCACAAAAGAATCTGCAATATTATTTTTGCAAAACTTATTATTCAAATCTTCGGTATCATGTCATATAGTATACGATGTTGTAAAATAGAATTAATATTACTAAATTAAAGCTTTTTAGTAAACAATTATAATTGAAAGAACAAGTTCTTTTAAATGATTTTTTTTGTTACTGTAAACTTTATTATCTGATTTGTCACTTTTGTACAATTTAGCACTCTGGATGTGGACATGTTCCAATCTCAGAGTTCTACTACTACTCAATCTACCTCTTACTTGTAAGCTATTCCAAGGATAAAAATTAAGATTCTGCATATATCCTTTTAATCGAGGAAACATGCTAGCTCTATGATGAATGTCTTGTGTAATTAATCTACTGATCATGCTTGTGTTCATCTCCTTGTGTTGGAAAATTCTGAGGCTCCTCTCCTGCCATATCTGGTAAACTGTTGCTGCTAGTGTCATCCTGTAAACATTTGCCGTAATAGATTTGCTATTAGCATGCCATGTGGCCCATTTCAGTTCTCCATTCCATCATTCACAACCCCTAGTAATGAGTAGCCAGTTTAGCATCTTTTGCCATATTTTCTTTGAAAAGATGCAAGTGAAAAACAAGTGCGGATGTGTTTCAACTTCTGCCTTGCATAATGAACATACAACATCTTCAATAATTCCCCATTTACTCAGTCTATCTTTAGTGTATAGCCTTCTATGTATAGCCACATATAGTGCAAATACCCATTTAGGACTGTTAAGATTATTCCAAGTCAATCTTTTCCAGGAAACCTTATTGTATTCCCCTTTTAGCTTCTGATACATTCCTTTTATGTTGAATTATGTTTCCTCCATGATCTCATGTACTTGCAAGCCCCTCTCTTCTAGCCATTGTCTAGTTGTAAGAATTTTCTTCACAACCCATGATGCTTGCTTGATTTCCACTTCCCATAGTTTCCTACCTTTTAGATAAAATGTATGAACCCATACAATTCATAGTTTATCCTTTTTTAGACGTCCAGCAACCTTTGGCCAGCATAGTATTTCCCAGGCTATGAGTGTTTTCCCTTTACTTTGTGTCTCACCCTTCCATAGAAAACTTTTGCACATTGATTCTATTTTTTGTAAAAATTTCTTAAGCAGTAGAAAAATTTGTGACCAAAATCCTTGCTTGGCTGATAAGACACTATTCACCAACTGAAGCCTTCCTGATAAAATTTTTACTATCCATGAAGTGATCCTGTCCATCATTTTATCTATGAGAGGTTGACACTGATTTATTGATAGTTTTTGAACTCAGAGGCACCCCAAGGTATCTGAATGGAAGAGATCATTTACTAAAGCTTGTATGTTGTAGTATCATTTATTGTATTTCCTCTGACACTCCAGCAAAATACACACAGCTCTTAGCCTGATTATCTATCAGTCCAGACACCTTTGAAAATTATTAGAAATATTCATACAATATAGTAGTGGAAGCAACATCCCCCCCGCTAAACAACAAGAGGTCATCACCAAAGCTTAACTGTATAATGTGTTGTTTGTGGCATCTAGGATGATATTTGAAAGTTGGTTTGGACTGTGAGATAATCCATAGCAAGCACAAATAAATAGGGAGATAATGCATCACCTTGTCTCACCCCTATCTTGGCCTGAAAAGCTGGACTAAGACAACCATTTATCATGATGGAATATGAAACTGTCCTTACACAAGTCATTACCCAAACTACAAACTTTTATGGGACTTGCATTCCTATTAAAACCTCATTTAAGAATTGTCATTCCAAGGAATCATATGCCTTATGCATGTCAATTTTAAACATGCACCTTGGAGAAACTCCCTTCCTTTCATACCCCTTGACCAATTCATGACTCATTAATACATTATCAATTAACATTCTACCAGATACAAAAGCAGCCTGACTTGAATCTACTAGGTACTCCATTACAGTGTGAAGCCTTTGTGTGAGCATTTTTGAAATGATTTTATACATAGTAGTGCAGAAAGAAATGGGCATATACTCCTTAATAGATGTAGGGTGCTGTGTTTTAGGAATAAGAGTGACAAAAGTCTTGTTCACAAGACCATACATTATATTCGTTTGGAAAAAGTTTAGGATAGCTATAGTTACCTCCTCCTCTATGTCTGGTCAGGCTTTTTTTTTTTAAGAAGTGAGCATTAAAACCATCCTCTCCTGGAGCCTTAGAGTCCCCAATGCTCCCCAGTGCTGCCTTGACCTCAACTTCAGTGAATGGTTGAATAAGATCTAGTTTTTATATCCTGGTAAGTCTAGGCCCATCTTTGAATACCTCTGGTTGTGCAGCTGGCATGTGTATGTTAGTCTGCCCTAGTAGCTTTTGGTAAAAACCAACAGCTTCCTGTTTTATATCATTCACTTCTCTGATGATTGTGTCATCTTCTGTTGTTAGCATGGTAATTTGATTATGTGACTTCCTGTTCTTCATACTAGCAAAAAAGTAAGCAGTGTTAGCATCCCCTAGCTTGAGCCATTTCACTCTGGACTTCTGTTTGTATGTGCTCTCCTCTATCTGACTCCATTTTGCCAACTAAGTTCTTAGTAGCTTCTCCTCATCTATCATGTTATAATGTACTGAAACCACCCTCATTTTAGTCTGCATGTTCATAAGATCCCTCATAATTCTTTGTACTTTATCAGCAACACAGTTTCTACATTTCCCTCCTTACCATTTTTAGGTTCCTCCAAATTTCTTTCATACCACGTCATGTTATTTGCTAGCCTGCCTGAACCCCCTCCTTGAATTTTGGATGATTTCCTAAACAATTGTAAAATATGAATGGTCTTTTTTGTGCATCCTTTTGCTCCTCTACTATCAATTCCAATGGTGAGTGATCTGACAATAATGGATCTGTAGCCATGACATGTGTTGGCATCTTATCCATCCATGCATCATTGCCAATTGTTTTGACTATTCTACTATAAACATGTCCATTTGTTCATGTATATTCCCTTCCTCCTATATGCAATTCTTCCAGATTACAATCCATTAGACACTCCCTAAAATCTCTTACCTCTGCATCTTGCGCTTTGCTCTCCACAGGTCTGTCCTCTTGTGTTAGTATAGAATTAAAGTCCCCCATAATCAACCAAGGTTCATTTATGCTATTATTCATTTTTTTTAATTGATGTCCACAAAGGTAGTTTAGTAGCTATTGTGTGAAGGCCATATACTACAGTGAACTGAAACTGAGTATTACTATTCTTGATCAGCACCACCCCATGTATTGGATTTATTGTTTTGTATCCTCTTTTTTAGTAAAAGTAACTTCATTAGGATTCCATATCACCTAGATTCTTCCTCTCACATTAGTGCCGTCATTTGTGCACCAGTTCCATCCCGTCATAGTCTTATTTATAATTAAACTTGCTTTATCATCTCTAACCATGTGTTCATAAATTGCTATGATCTTAACTTTATTCCTCTTCAAAAACAACCTCAACTCTTTGTGTTTAACCTCTTGGTTGAAGCCTCTCACATTCCAAGTCACTATCATAGAGATAATGGGGGTTTAATTGGTACTTCCCTACTTCCCCCACCTATTCCCCCACTCCGTTGGCCTTCATTATAGCTAGATTCCCTTGTATTGTTAGCATTCCTTCCATAATGTTTGTCTTTTTTTGTGGTACTTTTGTGTCTTACAGTTTGCCATTCACCCTGATCTTGCACTTCATCCCTTTTTTGTTGCTCCCTCACTTCCTGAACCTGTAATGTTTCCTGTCCTATATCATTGCTTTGTTCTTTACCTTTATCAGTATTAGAAATCCATTCTTTTTTCTTTCCTTGAGTTAGTCCTTTGTTTTGGATCTGTGCACCTGGCTTTTCCACACATGAGTGTCCTACTTGGAGGCATTTTTGGCAAAATATAGGCTTCCACTCAAACCATACTTGTTGTTCTAAGACTTTCCCCTTAGGATCATGCATTTTAATCACTTTAGGCAAGGGTCTTGTGATATCCACTTCAACTAGAATTCTGGCAAATGAAATCCTATTCACTTGGGATGTACATTCATCTGCATACAATGGTTTCCCCAGACTACTATCAATTTTACTCAGTACCACTGCATTCCAACAGTTGAGAGGGAGGTTTAAAAGTTTAACCCATAGTGGTATAGTGGTATCTTCTCCTGGAAGTTGAACTCAAGTACCTATGGTTTCATTATAACTGGTCTTCTCATTAAGTAATGAGGTCCTGAACATGACACATTATCCCTCTCTTCCTCATTCACAAATCTCACCACAAAATACACATCCTTATGATATAAAATTGTAGGTTTGATAGTAAAGGTACCCTTCTCAATTATAAATCTCTCCATATCTCCTATAAATGGTGCAGTTCCTACCACGTACACAACTATTGAAGGTGTCCAATTTTCATTATCTCTAGCAACGTCCTCCTCCAAAATTTCCACTACTTTCTCCCCTTCTATTATCACTGGAGGGAAATAGTTTAGATTCATACCTTTCGTTGCCAGTCGATTAGTAGCAAATAGGTTGGCCCAAGGGGTCGCAGTTGTTTCCCCAGTTAGATCAAACTTCCTCTGAGTGGTTCCTGAGGGTTTTGACTGTGTTATTGTTCCATTGGTTTCTACCAGAATTTGGTTCTGCGCAGTTCCACTTCCATTCTTCTTAGCTAATTCCGGCCACTGCTCGTCCCTAGTTGGTGTTTCCTTCTTCTTATCCATTTCAATTGGAACTCCTTCAGGTGTTTTCAGTTGGGATTCAGTAACCCTTCTCCTTTCAGTTTGTGATGTGCCTGTAGTTGAACTACTCACAATACCTTGCATTATTTCTTCCTCGTGATGTCTCTGTGTATCCCTGCGTGGTCGTCCCTCCCCATTCCGGCTGGGTGCAAGTTAGTGCACACTAACGTGCGCCCGAGCTCTGAAAAGAGAAGAAACTTCTGAAACGTTGTTATTAACTTTTAAAAATGATTAATACATATTATCGTAGAGTTAATTGTTTTTTTAGAACAAAATGATCAAAATGACCAGTTATCATTGAAACATTTCAAAAACATTCAAAATTTAAATATGGGGAGAAAGTGACATTTCTTTAGTAGTATTGTTTTTTTTTACTCAATTTTGTAAACAAATTGAACCAACAAAATAGAAAAAAAATAGAAAAATAACTTAAGTATACAAATTAAGTACCTTTATTACCACTATATAACAATAGTTTTTTTTATGCCTACATAGCAATAGTTTTTTTTCAAAGTTAGGTTATAATTTTTTTTTAAATGTTATATTAAAACAAATGTTTAATTAGTGCTCCATGATTTCTGTTGTTCCCTTTTTTTCAAAAAAACTTTACCTTCCACGATTTACTCAAATTGGTTATATATATTCTCTCCTATCGCTAAAAGGTTTCTTACAAAAAATAAAACTCTCTTTATATTCATTCTAGTCTACTGTTCAATCATGGATACCAACAATTATTCAATCATAATTCAACATTTTATTGATAATTCAATATTTAATTGGTATTTTTTTAAGTGATTTTTCTAATTGAAAAATCTTGATCGTTATGTTGGAGTATACTATGTTGAATATGGGTTTTTGTGTTAAAATCTGAAAAACAACGTTAAAAATCAATTTTATAAAATTGAATTTTGTCTATAATGAGTCGTTTGATTAATGGTGTAAAATATGTTGTTGTTGTTACTCACCAATTCCGTATTTTTTTTTGGGTATTTATTCTTTGGCTTGTTTTGTAGGGTTTTGAGGTTCGGAATAGAAGGCATATTTAGTGATTATGTATTTTGATAATTTATTTGGTGAAATTGATCATTTTTAATTAGCGAAAATGATGGACTGTCAGTTTGGTGTAATTCTGATTTTTTGTGGTGTCATTCAGAGTGGGTGTTTTGTGTACATAATGATGGTGTACATATTGATTCTAAAAAAACTTAAGTATACAAATTAAGTACCTTAATTACCACTATATAACAACAATTTTTTCTTTGCGCCTACATAGCAATAGTTTTTTTTTCATTAAAAAAATAAATTAATTAGTGCTCCACGATTTCTGTTGTTCCCTTTTTTTCTCAAAATCTTTTACCTTCCACTATTTACTCAAATTGGTTATATATATTCTCTCCTATCAATAAAAGATTTCTTAACAAAAATAAAACTCTCTTTATACTCATTCTTATAGACTGTTCAATCATAGATACCAACAATTATTCAATCCAAATTCAAAGTAAAGGACGTTGGGACGCATCAGGTATTATTGATAATTCAATATTAAATTGGTGTTTTTTTTAAACGTTATGTTGGAGTATAATATGTTGGATATGTGTTTTTGTGTTACAATCTAAAAAATAACGTTAAAAATTAGTTTTATAAAATTGAATTTTGTCTATAATGAGTCGTTTAATTAATGGTGTAAAATATGTTGTTGTTATTCACTAATTTCGTATTTTTTTTAGTTTTTATTCTTTGGTTTGTTTTGTAGGTTTTTGAGGTTTGGAATAGAAAGCATATTTAGTGATTATGTGTTTTGGTTATTTATTTGGCGAAATTGATCGCTTTTAGTTAGCGAAAAATGATGGACTGCCAGTTTGGTGTAATTCTGATTTTTTGTGGTGTCATTCAGAGTGGGTTTTTTATGTACATAATGATGGTGAACATATTGATTCTCAAAAAACTCAAGTATACAAATTAAGTACCTTAATTACCACTATATAGCAATAGTTTTTTCTTTGCGCCTACATAGCAATAGTTTTTTTCAAAGTTAGGTTTTAATATTAAAAAAAAATGTAATATTAAAAAAAGGTTTAATTAGTGCTTCACAATGTCTGTTGTTTCTTTTTTTCTCAAAATCTTTTACCTTCCACGATTTACTCAAATTGGTTATATATATTCTCTCCTATCAATAAAAGGTTTCTTAACAAAAATAAAACTCTCTTTCTACTCATTCTGATCGACTGTTCAATCATGGATACCAACAATTATTCAATGCTAATTCAACATAAAGAACGGTGGGACGCATCAGTTATTATTGATAATTCAATATTTAATTGGTATTTTTTAAGTGATTTTTTTATTTGAAAAATCATGATCGTTATGTTGTAGTATACTACATTGGATATGGATTTTTGTGTTACAATCTGACAACAACGGTAAAAATCAGTTTTATAAAATTAATTTTTTTCTATAATGAGTCATTTAATTGATGGTGTAAAAAAGGTTGTTGTTGTTATTCACCAATAATTCAGTATTTTTTTTTTGATATTTATTTTTTGGTTTGTTTTGTAGGGTTTTGAGGTTCGAAATAGAAAGCATATTTAGTGATTATGTGTTTTGGTAATTTATTTGCTGAAATTGATTGTTTTTAATTATCGAAAATGATGGACTGCCAGTTTGGCGTAATTCTGATTTTTATGGTGTCATCCAGAGTGTGTTTTTTGTACATAATGATGGTGTACATATTGATTCTAAAATACTTAAGTATACAAATTAAGTATCTTAATTAACACTATATAGCAATAGCTTTTTTTTGCGCTTACATAACAATAGTTTTTTTTTCAAAGTTAGGTTTTAATTTTTAAAAAATGTAATATTAAAAAGAACGTTTAATTAGTGCTTCACGATTTCTGCTGCTCCCCTTTTTTCTGAAAATCTTTTACCTTCCACGATTTACTCAAATTGATTATATATATTCTCTTTTATCAATAAAAGGTTTCTTAACAAGAATAAAACTCTCTTTCTACTCATTATGGTTGACTGTTCAATCATAGATACCCTACAATTATTCAATCCTAATTTATCATAAAGGACGTTGGGACGCATCAAGTATTATTGATAATTCAATATTTAATTAATGTTTTTTAAGTGATTTTTTTAATTGAAAAATCATGATCGTTATGTTGTAGTATACTATGTGTTATATGGTTTTTGTGTTACAATCTGAAAAACAACGTTAAAAATTAATTTTATAAAATTGATTTTTTGTCTTTAATGAGTCGTTTAATTAATGGTGTAAAATAGGTTGTTGTTGTTATTCACCAATTCCGTGTTTTCTTTTTGTATTTGTTCTTTGATTTATTTTGTAGGGTTTTGAGGTTTGGAATAGAAAGCATATTTGGTGATTATGTGTTTTGGTAATTTATTTGGTGAAATTGATCGTTTTTAGTTAGCGAAAAAGATGGACTGCCAGTTTGGTGTAATTCTGATTTTTTTGTAGTCATTTAGAGTGGAATTTTTTGTACATAATGATGGTGTACATGTTGGTTCTAAAAAAGCTTAAGTATACAAATTAAGTACCTTAGTTACCACTATATAACAACAGTTTTTTTTTGCGCCTATATAGCAATAGTTTTTTTCTTCTTCAAATTAGGTTTTACTATTAAAAATAATTTAATATTAAAAAAAAAGTTTAATTGGTGCTCCACGATTTCTGTTGTTCCCTTTTTTTCTCAAAATCTTTTACCTTCCACGATTTACTCAAATTGGTTATATATATTCTCTACTATCAATAAAAGATTTCTTAACAAAAATAAAACTCTCTTTCTACTCATTCTGATCGACTGTACAATCATGGATATCAATAATTATTCAATCCTAATTTAACATAAAGGATGTGGGGACGCATCAGATATTATTGATAATTCAATATTTAATTGGTATTTTTTAAGTGATTTTTCTAATTGAAAAATCATGATCGTTATGTTGTAGTATATTATGTTAGATATGGGCTTTTGTGTTACAATCTGAAAAACAACGTTAAAAATCTGTTTTATAAAATTGATTTTTTTTCTATAATGAGTTGTTTAATTAATGGTGTAAAATAGGTTGTTGTTGTTATACACCAATTTCGTGTTTTTTTTTGTATTTATTTTTTTGATTTGTTTTGTCGGATTTTGAGGTTTGGAAAAGAAAGCATATTTTGTGATTATATGTTTTGGTAATTTATTTGGTGAAATTGATTGTTTTTAATTAACGAAAATGACGGACTGCCAGTTTGGTGTAATTCTATTTGTTTTTGTGGTGTCATTCGGAGTGGGTATTTTGTACATAATGATGGTGTACATATTGATTCTAAAAAAACTTAAGTATGCAAATTAAGTACGTTAATTAACAGTATATAGCAATAGTTTTTTTTGCATCTATATAGCAATAGTTATTTTTTCAAACGTAGGTTATAATATTAAAAAAAAGAAGTATAATTAGTGCTCCATGATTTCTGTTGTTCCCTTTTTTTCTCAATTTTTTTTACCTTCCACGATTTACTCAAATTGATTATATATATATATTATATTCTATCAATAAAAAGTTTCTTAAGAAAAATAAAACTCTATTTCTACTCATTCTGGTTGACTGCTCAATCATTGATACCGACAATTATTCAAACCTAATTCATCATAAAGGACGTTGGGACGCATCAGGTATTATTGATAATTTAATATTTAATTGGTGGTTTTTTAAGTGATTTTTCTAATTGAAAAATCATGATCGTTATGATGTAGTACACTATGTTGGATATGGGTTTTTGTGTTACAATATGAAAAACAACGTTAATAATCAATTTTATAAAATTGAACTTTGTCTATAATGAGTCGTTTAATTAATGGTGTAAAATATATTTTTATTCACCAATTTCATGTTTTTCTTGGTATATATTATTTGGCTTGTTTTGTAGGGTTTTAATATTTGGAATAGAAAGCATATTTAGTGATTATGTGTTTTGGTAATTTATTTGGTGAAATTGATCGTTTTTAATTAGCGAAAATGATGGACTGCCAATTTGGTGTTATTCTGTTTTTTTGTGGTGTCATTCAGAGTGAAGTTTTTTTTGTACATAATGATGGTGTACATATTGATTCTAAAAAAACTTAAGTATACAAATTAAGTATCTTAATTACCACTATATAACAATAAAGTTTTTTTGCGCCTACATAGCAATAGTTTTTTTTCAAAGTTAGGTTTTAATATTTAAAAAAAATATAATATTTAAAAAAGCGTTTAATTAGTGCTCCACGATTAATGTTGTTCCCTTTTTTTCTCAAAATCCTTTACCTTTCATGATTTACTCAAATTGGTTATATATATTCTCTACTATCAATAAAAAGATTCGTAACAAAAATAAAGCTCTTTGTCTACTCATTCTGGTCGATTGTTCAATCATGGATACCAACATTTATTCAATCATAATTCGACATAAAGGACATTGGGACGCATCAGGTATTATTGATAATTCAATATTTAATTGGTATTTTTTTACGTGATTTTTCTAATTGAAAAATCATGATCGTTATGTTGTAGTATACTATGTTGGATATTGGTTTTTGTGTTACAATCTGAAAATCAACATTAAAAATCAGTTTTATAAAATTGAATTTTGTTTATAATGAGTCATTTAATTAATGATGTAAAATAGGTTGTTGTTGTTATTCACCAATTCCAAAATAAGTTGTTGTTGTTGTTCACCAATTCCGTGTTTTTTTTTAAATTTATTCTTTTGTTTGTTTTGTAGGGTTTTGAGGTTTGGAATATAAAGCGTATTTTGGGATTACGTTCTTTGGTAATTTATTTGATGAAATTGATCGTGTTTAATTAGTGAAAATGATGGACTGCCAGTTTAGTGTAATGCTGGTTTTTTGTGATGTCATTCAGAGTGTTTTTTTTTTGTACATAATGATGGTGTACATATTGATTCTAAAAAACTTAAGTATACAAATTAAGTGTCTTAATTACCACTATATAGCAATAGTTTTTTTTTGCGCCTACATAGCAATAGTTTTTTTCTTTCAAAGTTAGGTTTTAATATTAAAAAAATGTAATATTAAAAAAAAAGTTTAATTAGTTCTCCACGATTTCTGTTGTTCACTTTTTTTCTCAAAATCTTTTATCTTCCACGATTTACTTAAATTGGTTAAATAATCTCTCCTATCAATAAAAGGTTTCTTAACAAAAATAAAACATTCTTTCTACTCATTCTGGTCGACTGTTCAATCATGGAAACCAATAATTATTCAATCCTAATTCAACATATAGGACATTGGGACGCATGAGATATTATTGATGATTTAATATTTATTTGGTGTTTTTTAAGTAATTTTTTTAATTGAAAAATCATGATTGTTATGTTGTAGTATACTATGTTGGTTATGGGTTTTTGTGTTACAATATGAAAAACAACGCTAAAAATCTGTTTTATAAAATTGAATTTTGTCTATAATGAGTCGTTTAATTAATGGTGTAAAATAGGTTGTTGTTTTCACCAATTTCGTGTTTTTTTTTTGGTTTATTTTGTGGGGTTTTGAGGTTTGGAATAGATAGAATATTTAGTGATTATGTGTTTTGGTAATTTATTTGGTGAAATTGATCATTTTTAATTAGCGAAAATGATGGACTTCAAGTTTGGTGTGATTCTGGTTTTTTGTGGTGTCAATTAGAGTGGGTGTTTTTTGTACATAATGATGGTGTACATATTGATTCTAAAAAAACGTAAGTATACAAATTAAGTACCTTAATTACGACATAATTTTTTTTTTGCGCCTACTTAGCAATAGTTTTTGTAACGACCTGTTTCCGTCATTATAGAAAAGCCAATGGAGAAAGAATTGGGGCCATAAAAATTTTTTCGTAGTAACTTGAGATTTCCTAGCCTAGTCCAGATTTGGACGAAATCGGAGTCAGTGAGGTCTAGGAAAAGCAGGTAACAATCGGGTGACTTATTTATGATTTTGATTACATGAGTGGTTCGATAAGTTGTTAAGGAATTTGTACGACTTTACAGAATTGAAATCGGATGAGTAGAACTCCCAGAATCAATCTTAGCGTGAACGGTATTTCTGAGTGTCGTTGGTTAAAGGTGTGTTGTGAAATGGGGGTCTTGGAAATATTAAAATAGCTCATTGGTTCCGTGCAAGCCGTTAGGGAGGGATTTCTGCCTCCAGGGCGGGGCCACTGTAGCGGGGTGAGGACTACTGTGGCGGATCCGACGCGACTTAAGGTCGTAAATAAACCCCAAAATGTCTTTATTCTGCACTTTTCGATTTTTAGAGCTAAGGAACGAATCCCAGGTGATTCTTGACAGTTTTCCACCATTCTTGAGGCTAAAGGCAAGATTTTAACTCCCCGAATCCATTTTTTGATCCGTAGAACGTAATCTAATGTGTAATTATCGATGGGGGAGAGTTTTGATCTAGAATCTATGGTGGAAAAAGCCCTAAATTGGGTATTAGGATCTTGGATTTGGTCTAGGATTATTGAGTTTGTTATAATCCGGATAATTAGACCTTTGATTGTTGATCCTTGTGTTAATTGTATATTTTTAGACCACGAATAAGCAAGAAGAATCCGGAAAGGGAGATTCAAGTGCCTTAGGGGATTCAAGCTTGGATTCGAGGTAGGTGATGGTTATGATTTCATGTTGGTGTGATATATGTTTGTAATTGCTCATTATAATGCATGTATGTATGCGAATGTTGCATTATTGATCACCCTAATCGTAAATGAGGATAATTGAATAATTGTATGCCATGAATCACCTCTTGTTGTATGATTGTGAGAATATACATTGTGATTGTGATTGTTGTTGTTGAATGGATCGGATGTTGCGTTCCGACACACTAACTTGGATCGGTTGCCATGTTCCGGCATAAACATGGGATGGGATCGGTTGCCACATTTCGACATAAACATGGGATCAGTTTCCACGTTTCGGCATAAACATGGGATCGGGTACCACGTTTCGATATACTAATAGTTTGGGTATGGATTCCATGAGAGGACCATTGAATTGGGTTCCGTGAGAGGACTATTGAATTGTGTCGTGTATCTACTTGTGATGATTACGTTCATATCTAATGATGATTGATATTGGAAGACTATTTGTTGCTTTAAATTGATAACCAATGTGTATTATTGAGAACGTGGGATGCTACAATATTGTATATGTTTGGTATATGCATGTTTTATAATGATTGTGGTTACTTGCATGTGTTTCACTTATTGGGATAGCTATGTGATCCTACCAGTACATTGTGGTTGTGTACTGATACTGCACTTGCTCTTTCTTTGTTGAGTACAGGGAATCTTCAGGTGGCTATTGATAGACCTCAGCTAGGTGACTATTGAGCGCGACTGGATTCAAGGGTGAGCCAGTTCTTTCAGGCTGCCATGAATCTTTCTTGTTTAAGTCCAATCTTTTCGGACTCTGACTTTTATTTAAGGTGTTGTTTATTTTCGGACTTGTATCCATTGTTCTTAGACTTGTCGTTAGTAGAGTTTTGGTACAATGACTTTCAGGTTCTAGGGGTTGTTCTTCCGCATTAGTTTGGTTAGTTGTTTGTTAAAACCTTGGACTTTATGAGGACTCCATTTTTATAGTCATTTAAAACTGCTTCTGTATCCTTAAATGCCTTAGTTTTCATAAAATTTATTTGTTTAGGTTGTAGTAATGGTTCTCCTACCGGAGGGTTTGTGTGGGTGCCAATTACGACAGTCTGGGTAGTGACATATTTTTTTTCAAAGTTAGGTTTTTATTAAAAAAATGTAATATTAAAAAAACGTTTAATTAGTGCTCCACGATTTCTGTTGTTTCTTTTTTTTCTCACAATCGTTTACCTCCCACGATTTACTCAAATTGGTTATATAGATTCTCTCATATCAATAAAATGTTTCTTAACAAAAATAAAACTCTCTTTCTACTCATTCTGGTCGACTGTTCAATCATGGATACCAACAATTAATCAATCCTAATTCAACATAAAGGACGTTGGGACGTATCAGGTATTATGATAATTCAATATTTAATTGATGTTTTTTTAAGTGATTTTTCTAATTGAAAAATCATGATCGTTATGTTGTAGTATACTATGTTGGATATGGGTTTTTGTTTTACAATATGTAAAACAAAAAATCAGTTTTGTAAAATTGAATTTTGTCTATAATGAGTCGTTTAATTAATGGTGTAAAATAGATTGTTGTTGTTATTCACCAATTCCGTGTTTTTTTTTGTATTTATTCTTTGGTTTGTTTTGTAGGGTTTTGAGGTTTGGAATAGAAAGCATATTTAGTGATTATGTGTTTTGGTAATTTATTTGCTGAAATTGATTGTTTTTAATTAGCGAAAATGATGGACTGCAAGTTTGGTGTAATTTTAATTTGTTGTGGTGTCATTCAGAGTAGTTTTTTTGTGCATATTGATAGTGTACACATTGATTCTAAAAAACTTAAGTATACAAATTAAGTACCTTAATTACCACTATATATCAATAGTTTTTTCTTGAGCCTACATAGCATTAGTTTTTATTCAAAGTTAGGTTTTAATATTTTAAAAAATGTAATATTAAAAAAAACGTTTAATTAATGCTCCACAATTTTTGTTGTTTTCTTTTTTTCTCAAAATCTTTTACCTTCCACGATTTACTCAAATTGGTTATATATATTCTCTCCTATCAATAAAAGGTTTCTTAACAAAATTAAAACTATCTTTTTACTCATTCTGATCGACTGTTCAATCATGGATACCAACAATTATTCAATCCTAATTCAACATAAAGGACGTTGGGACGCGTCAGGTATTATTGATAATTCAATATTAAAATTGGTGTTTTTTAAGTGATTTTTTTATTTGAAAAATCATGATAGTTATGTTGTAGTATACTATGTTGGATATGGGTTTTTGTGTTACAATCTGAAAAACAACGTTAAAAATCAGTTTTATAAAGTTGAATTTTTTCTATAATGAGTCGTTTAATTAATGGGGTAAAATAGGTGGTTGTTGTTATTCACCAATTTCGTTTTTTTTTTTGTATTTATTCTTTGGTTTGTTTTGTAGGATTTTGAAGTTCGGAATAGAAAGCATATTTACTGATTATGTGTTTTGGTAATTTATTTGGTGAAATTGATCATTTTTAAGTAGCAAAAATGATGGACTATCAGTTTGGTGTAATTCTGATTTTTTGTTGTGTCATTCAAAGTGGATTTTTTTGTGCATAATGATGGTGTACATATTGATTTCTTTTTTGTACATAATGATGGTGTAAACACCATATTTAAGTTAAGCATTATCATGCCAGCAAAAAGCTTTCTTTAAACCAGACTATATAATTTGAATACATTGAAATGATCATTCTATATGACGAGATTAACTACGAATAAGTTTTGATCTAAAACAGGTAGATACGTTGATTACGATATTGAAGGAGTGATATATGATGCAAACACCAAATATGAAGGCTTAATTACTATTATTGCTTTCCAATTAGGTGTGGATACGACAATATTTCATTTAGAACTGAAATATGTCGTGAGTGGTTCATCTCCACCAATGAAGATTCATAATAATATAGGTGTCCAAGTTTATTTAGATAAAAAAATTGCAATTTTGATTTCTTTTCAAAGTATCAATTATGTGTAACATGAGTAGATAGAGCTATGAAAGCCATTGATTATCAAATTGGTGTCCAAACAACAAGACAAGAAGTTATCAGATCAATTACACTGCGTTTGATTGGGTTAGATTCAATTTTGGATGAGTGTATTGAAGGAAATGAGGGAACTGAAATAATCTCAAATCCTCAACACAATTTGGTGGCAGAAGATCAAGTTTATCTAAACAAGCAAATTATAACAGAAGTTATGAAAAGATATGCATTTTTAAGGGAGTTTTGTTTCATTGCTAAAAAATCAAGTACTACTTGGTAAGAAACATATTTTTGTATATTAATTATTCAATGTTGTATTTCAACAACTTAACATGCCTATTGTGATTATATTTTGATAGTTATTATCTTAAATGTCCTACGGCTGATTGTTCATGAAATTTTAAATCATCGCGATTGAATAAGTCCGATTTGTCCAATCTACTCAAATTAAAAATTAATAAATTATAATAGTCAGAAAATGCAAAAATTATAATATAAACTAATAAAGCATTTGCAGCAAACAATAAAATATTCAAAACAAGAATAATAAACGAAAATTAAAAAATTACCTTTAGAGATTGTGTCGACTTTTTCCTTTTCTTAATAATCGAAATGGCCCCTTTTGGATTTGAACCCTTCGAACCGTTGCTCCCCGAACCACCACCAACTTTCTACGACAATTTTTTTTTTAATTGTATGTCACAAATATCTTTCTAATAAGAACAAAATTCAAAACTTGCATGTCACAAAAATTAACACAATCATAATCAGATATAAATAAATACCTTTAAACACTGATCATTATTTACTCTTAATCTTGTAGAAATGGGGATTTCTGTTGGGTTTTATTTGCCCTTAATTTCTTACCATAAATAGGTTTTCCTTTTAGGAAAAAGTTTAAGATTTGACTAATCCTTTTCTTGTAAGAAAAGGTTTAGGACTCTATAAATATAGGTTTGTTCCTTCTAACTAAATCAGCATTCACAATGTAGTCTTAAGGGCTTTGAGAGTTTTGGTTAGGGGGAGAACTTGTGGGTCACAAGCTTGATACGTTATCACTTGTGTGAACCTCCCATGTATTCCGAGTGAATTGGTTGAGGTTGTTTCTCTCTATATTTTGTACTCTCATATTTATAGTGAATTGCTCATCTCCTTTGTGGACGTAGGTCGATTGATCGAACCACGTTAAATCTGTCTCTTTTGATGTGTTTCTCGTTTGTCTTCTTACTCATGGTCTTTCGAGGTTTGCTTTGCCAGCTTCCGCATGACACCTGCTTATTTCGATCCTAACAAGTGGTATCAGAGTCATGGTTCAATGATGGAGTCATGTTAGAGATGGGTGTTCATCTTGGCATGTGTAGTTCTAGTCGCAACCTTTTTGACAGTAATGAAGATCTTTGTTGGAGAAATTGTTTCAGAGAGGTTCTCTGTATCGAGATGTAGATTTGATGGAGGAGATTATGGAGAAGAGATGCAAGATCCTAAAGATTATGTGAAGAAGATGGACAAATTTATTTTGTCAGAAATTCAGGCCAAGGGGGAGATTTGTTGGGTTTTATTTGCCCTTAATTTCTTACCATAAATAGGTTTTCCTTTTAGGAAAAAGTTTAAGATTTGACTAATCTTTTTCTTGTAGGAAAAGGTTTAGGACTTTATAAATATAGGTTTGTTCCTTCTAACTAAATCAGCATTCACAATGTAGTCTTAAGGGCTTTGAGAGTTTTGGTTAGGGGGAGAACTTGTGGGTCACAAGCTTGATACGTTATCACTTGTGTGAACCTCCCATGTATTTCGAGTGAATTGGTTGAGGTT
>JAJOOO010013973.1:0-30570 GCA_029582685.1 Solanum piurae | reverse complement strand
GTGAACCTCCCATGTATTCCGAGTGAATTGGTTGAGGTTGTTTCTCTCTATATTTTGTACTCTCATATTTATAGTGGATTGCTCATCTCCTTTGTGGATGTAGGTCGATTGACCGAACCACGTTAAATCTGTCTCTTTTGGTGTGTTTCTCGTTTGTCTTATTACTCGTGGTCTTTCGAGGTTTGCTTTGCTATCTTTCGAATGACACCTGCTTATTTCGGTCCTAACATCGTTTACGTTACATGAATGCCCTGACACGTCATGAGACCTACACCAATAAACATCTTAATATTATTGCTGTAAAAAAATTCAACCTACTCTCTAATTACAGGCGACTTCCCCGATGCACAATACTTAGTAATAACATTGTCAAAACTACTTTTCAGAGGACCAAGCTAACCAGTCATGTGATTTGGTTATGGAGGAATGCGATGACGTCTCACTTCCAAATCATTTGCATATAAGCAATCGCGTAATCATGCGCTAGAATACAAGTACATTCTGCGTACCTTCAACAAGACACATAATTACCTATAAACCTAACTCTGTATTGGGTAAGGAACTCCAGTATTCGTGCATATAATACTTATACTCACTACCAACAATCTTCTGTGGCAGGTGAATACAAGAAAGCTTGGAATTTAGGGCCTCCAACCCAAACCTGTCAATAATGCGGGGCCATTCTATGGTATGAAAAATGGACAAACAAAAGTAAAAATACACGGCAATCCAAATTTGCAATCTGTTGTATGGAAGGTCGTGCTCGTCTACCGTTACTAATTCAACCACCACTCTACCTTCAATATCTCTTGGGCACTTGTTATATTCTAGGTGTTTTGATAATCCTCACAAATGCAGGGACCTGGTCCCTAGCAGAGTGCTCTTGTCGAGATACAAATGGAGTACAATTGTAAAGCTGTCATGTCAGGTGGTAGGTGAAGAGTGCAGTGTCCTACACCAATAGGAAGAGCGGACGAGATTGAATGCTTCAGTGTCTCACAAATGCAAGGACCAGGTCCCAGGCAGAGTTCTCTCGTCCAGATCTATAATGGGGTACAACTGTAAAGTTGTCGTGTCAGAGGTTGGTGAGGCGTCAGCGCACTACACCAATCAGAATGGACGAGGGTGTTTGTCCAACGGGTAATAACTCTTTATGGTTGATATTTTCCACATGACAAACACCATATTAAATTCATTCATCCTAAGAAGGAAGTCAACCAGCAAGCCTTTTCAAGAACCCACAAAGAAGTTTGCAAGGGACCTGGTCCCTCCAAGATTGCTTACGTGAAAAGGTGACAAGACGGCTGTCAGAAAAGCTGCCACCTCTGATGTGGTAGGTGCACAACTTTTTTGAACGGCAGGCTTTCAGCCAATGTGGTCATCTCAAGGAGTTTGTATGTATTTTATATAGTCTCTTCCAACAAAACACAAACTCAAGATTTGGCAAACTAAACTTGGATTTTCTCTGAAAATTCATAAGCTTGAAAAGAAGGTCATCTTCAAGGAAGAACAATACTCATGCTCAACAAAGGGACCTAATAGAGTGTTGAAGCGTCTTTGTTGAGTTTGAGTTTTATCAGTCTTTGCATCTCTAAAGTTCTCAAGTGTACAAGCAAAGACCATGTTGGTGAAGTATTCTCCGACAAGCGCAACAAGGACTTGATCGAGTTGCAAGCGTCATAGTGTGTTTTAGGAGTTATACTTTCGTGCTTACATTGTAAATATGTTCCTAATCTATAAAGGATTCAGATCTTATTTCGGTTTCTAAAATTCTAAATCGTCCAGAGGGTGGTGGTTTAGTAGGCAACATGTGTGTTGCTTAGTCAAATTCTAAATCATCTAGAGCTAGGTGGTTTAGTTTGCGGTGTGGTATCCGCTTAGAAAAGTCTATATTAATCAGTGAGGGTTAGTATAGTGGGCAGTGTTGTATCTGCTCTGGCTCAACTAAGTGATAGGAGGTATTACTTAGTGTGGAGATTAGCAGGCTAATCTCCTTTTGTAAACTGGCTTTTACTTTTGCTTGAGAAGATTAGTGGAACCAGTTTGAAAAGTCATGTGTGACAGGTCGTGGTTTTACTCCCTTGAGAAAGGAGGTTTCCACGTAAAATTATTGTGCCTGATTTACTTTGTGTTATTCATTTTCTGCACTTTATTCTGTTGGGGACCTAGTCCGAAGAACACTGGTGGACGCGTACATTCCAACAATTGGTATCAAAGCTTGGGTTCTCTATCTGGTTAACACCAAGAGAGAGATTCCTGAAGGAAATGACGACACCAGTGAGCGTGCAAAGAAGTCAGTCTTCCACAAGACCTCTTCTTCTTGATGGTCAGTTCTATAGACATTGGAAGATTCGGATGAGAGACTATCTCATGGCTGAGGACATTGAAGTATGGGACGTCATATGTAAAGGTCCTTATGTGCCAACTATGGAGGTTAAAGATGGAGAGGTCACAAGAGTCATTCCCAAAACTTGACAATAGTATAATGACTCTGACAGACCATTAGTACAGAAAAATCACAAAGAAAGGAAGCTACTGATGTGTGGCCTTATTGTAAATGAATACGATCTGATCTCATCTTGTGAATCAGCCAAGGAAATCTGGGATATTTTAAGAACAATTTATGAGGGCACTGAGGAAATAAGGAAAACTAAGTTAGATCTCTTTACTACTCAGTTTGAAGGTTTCACCGTGAAAGAAGGTGAGCCCATTCATGAAATGCACACCAGATTCTCCACCATTACAGATGAGCTTATGTTCCTTGAAGAACCAGTCCCTGTTGTTAAGCAAGTCTCTAAGATACTGGAAATTCTTCCTAGATCTTGGACAAATGATTTTGTGATTGGAAATGAGACAAAAGAACCTGATGTAATGACGATGTATACATTATTTGAGGATCTTGAAGTTCATGAGATGCACAGAAAAGGGGAAGGTCTCTTTCTCAAGGGCAAAGACAAGAGGACAGATCTGATTGATGAGGCGAATCAGAAGAAAGAAAATCATGACAAGGCTACCAGCTCAAGTGAAGTGTGTGGCAAGTGCGATCTACCAGGTCACTTCATTGGAAACTATCCTATGCACAAAGCTGACCACATGGAATTTGTCAAGACTGAAGAAGGTAAAGACAAAGAGGGGGACCAGGTCCGTGACAAGCTAAGCAGAAGAGAAGCCTTTTTCCAGGCAGTGAAGAAGGATGTGGCTGCATGGGAAAATTTCTCAAGTGATTCAGATGATTATGAGCACTCTAATGATGCTTTCATGGGAAAGTCAGATGAGGAGGATGCTGATAAAAAGGTAACCTTATCATATTTCAAGCAAAACTTGAATACCTTTTCTACCAGTAAATTGAGAAAGCTAGTTGTTGTATTACTTGATGTGATAAGTAAGCTAACAACTGAGGATGATCTCGTGAACAATAACCTACACATCTCTCAAGATGGAAAAAATGCTTTAGTTTCCCAAATATCTGATATTGAAAGTCAAATGGTTGTTCTAGAAGCTGAAAATCTAGAACTGAAGGAAAAGATAAAAGGGGCGACTACAACAGTTTTTAAAGGAAAGAATGAGACCAACCGCTTGCAGCTCTTGAAAATAAGTTGCACACAGCTAAAAATGAAGATGAAATTGGCTTTGGAGAGAAATCTTGTGCTGGAAAAAAACCTGGTCCGTGTAAAAGAGGAACTGGAAAAATCCCTCAAATGGACCAATTCCTCAAAGATTCTTACAAATCTGATTGGTCAAGGCAACAACAGTAGAAGAGGGCTGGGCTGTGAAAAGATAGATTCCCCATAATCCTCGCAGCAAATCTGTTTTTGATGTTGATGATTTGTTGTGTGTGCATTGTGGTCGAGATGGACATCTTAGGAGAGATTGTCTCATGTTGAAAAAGTATGGAGGAAGTTTGTCAAACTATTCCAAACAGCGGAATAGACTCAAGAAAGGACCTGGTCCTGCTCATGGTCCCAAGTTGAAGAAAGCCAGTCTGCCTCACTGGACAAAATATTTTCTTATCACTCCATTTTCTGCTTACTGGGAACTTGGTCTCAAATGGGTTCCCAAGGCTAACAAGTGATTTTCTATGAATGTGAGAGGAGGTAGCATCAGTCGGTGTAGGTTTATGAATAGTGGATTCCCAAAACACACAACTGAGAAAACTAAAAACTTCCTCTCTCTCAAGGCACCTCAAGGTGGATGTGTCTCTTTTGGCAATGGCAAGAAAGTACATTTTTGGTGTAGGCAGGACTTGAAAGTCCGTGGAACACTCTTTTGAAGTTGTGTACTATGTCAATGGGTTGAAGTACAATCTTCTAAGTGTTTCCCAGATTTGTGATAAAGAAAATTGAGTTAAGCTCTTATCAGATAAATGAGTGTCACAAACTTGCTCTCTCGGGTGATGAACTTTAAAGAAAAGAGATGCAAGAACATGTATATTACTATTTTGAATACTGCTCGTAGTGACAGTCTCACTTGCCTTAGTGCTCAAGGTGAGAATGCTTAGGTATGACAGAAGAGACGTGCTCATGTGAGTGCTTCTCTACTGCACAAACTTGTGTCAAGGGACCTGGTCCTCGGTCTACTCAAAATAAAATTTGCAGATGACAAAGTGTGTGATGCTTGTGTTAAAATTGAAGCAGATCAGACCATCCTTCAAGTGGAATATGCAGGTTGTTAATCTTCCAAAGGACATTCGGGCAGAAATGGTGAATAGTACATGTTTTGTGACCAAAATGATGATATTGAGAAGTGTAATCTCAATGATGTTGAAAGAGTATTTGTGGGATACTCTTCCTCCAGCAAGGCTTATCTCGTGTATAAAAAATGTGTGCATTGAAAAAGATGTTGATGTGATTTTTGATGAATCTTAAAGAATTGAGAAGTAAGTTGCAAAACAAAGAAGATTCTGAGATGAAAGAGATGATCTAAATAGTGAGCTTGCTGAAGAACATCCTCTTCATGAATTGAGAAATGCCAAGGAAGCTGATGCAGATTTAAACCTGATGAGGGACCCGGACCTCTAGACAGTGCTGGGCAGAGATGATGCAGTTCAAACTGATAATGTGAATTCTGAAGGTCAGAATGAAGAAGTTGATCAAGCTCAGTTCGAAAGAAGCAAAGTATGACACTCGGTTCCCAACAAGCTGATAGATTGTCTAAATTCCTCTTCAACAATGGCTTCAAGAGAGGTAAAATTGACAAAACCCTCTCTTTTAAATCACAAGGAAGGGAGCTGTTGATTATTCAAGTATATCAATAATGTCATTTTTGGAGAAACCTTTTGAATTGTTGTGTGAAGAGTTCGCCGCATTCATGGGTAGTGAATTCTAAATGAGCACGATGGAAGATTTCTTCTTAGAGCTACAGATTTAGCACACCTCGAAAGGTAGCCTCGATTATCCAGAAAAGCTCATCAATGAGCTGCTCAAATGGCTTAACATACTTGAAGTCAATACAATGATAAAGAGGGGTAATGTCATCATGAAGCTTTGTAAGATGGAAGATCAAGTGGCTTAGATCTTCACTGAAGCTCTAAGCAAGGACCAGTTGTATACTCTCATAGGAGCTTAGCTACAGAGAAGAAGATAGCACAGCATTCAGGGTAATTGATGTCTGATCAAAGACAGGGACCTGGTACCAGTTCAGAGAAGCTGCTGAAAAAGTTTCAATGTTATGGATGCCTAGACAATTCATACTCTCATGGGCACTAACTTGAAGCTGGATGATGACGAACCTGGTTCATAGAATTCATTTTTGTACAAAGGAATCACATTTGAGGGCTGCTAAGAGAATTCGAAGACACTTGAAGAAAATAGGGACCTGGTTCTATTCTGTCTATCATAAGACTTTTTGATTTAGAGGAACATGAAATGTTGATTATGCTGGGTATCAAGTTGATGGAAAGAGCACCTCAGGAGTGACTTAAGTTAAAGGATGAACTCTCACTAATGGGGAACTAAAATGCAAGATTCAGTTGCTCTTTCAACAATTGAGGTAGAGAATGTGACAAGTGCAACTTGATGTGGTCAAATCTTGTGGATCAAGCAGCAGCCTGAAGCTCTTAAAGATCTTGCTGAAATAATCAAACTGATGATGGAAATGTTGAAACCTTCTTGAATGGATCCTGCCTGAAGCAATCAACTATCTCATGACTATGCAAAGGGAGCAAGTATCCTTGCTTTTCAGTTATGTATGTTTTAGCAAATTTAGTTTCATACCTTTTGTAGGTATACACACATGGAAAAAGGGCTGAAGGAAAGGAGAGGTCAGGACAGATATAGGCAAATCACATTCAAACTTCAGAGAGGGACCTGGTCCATTCTCAAAGGTTAGCACTCTTAACATTGCAGTTTGAATTATGCATGTGAACCATTACAATTGCCACATGTCTGTCATTCAGGTATCTGATCGTTGTCCCATCTTTTGAATGCCTAAATGACACCTTCTTTCACATAATACACCCTTTTCACTTTCTTTATACTCCATATTTCTTTTCAAATCCCTCTCCAAGATCAGAACCTTTTAAAACCCTCTTTTCTCCTCTCTTAAAAACAATTCAAATGGTCAAACTCTTTGTTCCTACTGGAGATTTTTATGATGAAGATGTTTTAAGTATGAAGAGGGACTAGGTCCACCAAGCAAAAGGAAGATGTGGAAAAGATGATGTTCAAAAGGGGGAAGTTGATATTCTGATAACTCAAAGTATTCTGAACATGAGGGTGTCTGATTTAAAAAAACATTGATATGGTTCCTCAATTATTGATCTGTTTATCTCGAAGGCCCTGAGTGCATTTGATTTCATCAATCTTTCTTACATGAGAAACTCAGCCTTGCTTTGGAAGCTATGATAGCTTCTATAGCTAACAAAGATACTGAAATGGTTTGCTTGAAGGCTCAGCTTCCAAAATAGCACAATCAGAGGGACCAGGTTGAAAAAATAAACCGGGAGCCTTGAAGATTCAACATAAAGTCTGGGCGGTGAAGAATGTGAGCTTCAATAGAGGCTTCTGAAAGTACCTTGCTAAGGGATATGCTCCATTAATTCTATTCTTTCAATCCCTTGCCTCTAAGTCATCCCTTCTCTTCCTAACTTTCTAAGTCAGTCCTCATTCTTTTTTTTCTATCGAAACTGAGTGGCATTGTCATAGTTTTCATACGTAATCATATTTTCAATTCTTTGATGGTTGATCTTTTATTTATGGATGAAAAATGACTTGTTTCTACTGACTTGTCTCATTACTTTATGCATTTTTACTCCTGCTCAGTGTTGCCCAAGTGGCTATGAATTTGCTTGAACTGCATTTCTGTCAACTTGGTTTACTGCTTTAACCCTTTTTTATGATGTCAAAAGGGGGAAAGTTGTTAAGATATGAGATCAATGATGTTAGCTACATGGTCATGACGATATGGGGAATAAGTGCTAGCTACTTGAAAAGGACATGATCATGCCGATAGGGGGAATCAATGCTAGCTATTTGAAGAGGATGTGGTCATGCCGGTAGGGGGGAGAATTTGAACAAGTTTGTCATCATCAAAAAGGGGGAAAATGATGTTTTGATGATTTGACAAACTATGGGGATGATAAAACTCCAGTTACCCTAAAAGTTCTTGTTGATAGGGGGAACTGGTGAATAAGTACGTTATCATCAAAAAGAGGGAAATTGTTAGTTCGAAGCTGATATGAGATGTTAGTTCGAAGTTGATATGAAGTTTTGATGATTTAACAAACTTATCAATATAACAAGGAA
This sequence comes from Solanum piurae, assembly GCA_029582685.1. Taxonomy (NCBI): domain Eukaryota; kingdom Viridiplantae; phylum Streptophyta; class Magnoliopsida; order Solanales; family Solanaceae; genus Solanum; species Solanum piurae. The sequence continues at coordinate 22,828 of JAJOOO010013973.1, read as the reverse complement.
CCAGATCCTTGTTATTGGGACTGCTGACAGGGAAATGAATGAATAAACTTAGTGTGAGGGATATTTGTGTGTAATCATCAAAAATGGAGAAAATGTTATATTCTAGTTGTTTTGATGATCCTCACAAATGCAGGGACCTGGTCCCTGGAAGAGTTCTCTCGTCTAGATACAAATGGAGTACAGTTGTAAAGCTGTCATGTTAGGTGGTAGGTGAAAAGTGCAGTGTCCTACACCAATAGGAAGAATGAACGAGATTGTATGCTTCAGTGTCTATATAACATTTTAATTACTAAAATTAAAATTGTACACTTTGTATCCTTTTGCAACTGTACTATAGCCCAACAGAACACACAGTTCTGCCTAGCATACCAAACCAAATACCTTCAAGTGTCTTGCAGACGACTTGATACCCTTCCATGCTTCAAATGGTATCATGTCTTGGACTGCTCTAGTTGGTAATCTATTTAGCAAATAGACTGCGGTATTGATTGCTTCAGCCCAAAAGTATTTAAGCATCTTCTTTTCTACCAATATGCATCTTGCCATCTCCATCACAGTTCTGTTCTTCCTCTCAGAAACCCCGTTCTGTTGTGGAGTGTAGCTAACAGTGAATTGTTGTTGGAAACCCAAATCTTTACAATACTTGTTGAACTGATATGAAGTATATTCAGTTCCATTATCGGATCTAATATACTTCAATTTACAGCCACTCTCCCTTTCTACCATAGCTTTGAATTCTTTGAAAATAGAAAACATTTGATATTTGCTACTAAGAAAGTAGATCCATGTCATTCGAGTAAGATCATCTACAAAGAGAACAAAATACTTGTTTCCACTCAAAGGAGTCGTCCTCATTGGTCCACATAAATCTGTATGAACCAACTCTAGTTTTTCCTTAGCTTTCCAAAGACTTCCTTTAAGAAAGGATCGTCTATGCATTTTATCAAATTGACATGACTCACAAAGATCTCTACATATGTCAATTTTGGGTACTTCAAGCACCATACCCTTTGATTGCATATAGACCAGTGAGCTAAGATTATAATGACCGAATATTTTGTGCCAAAGACAAGTATCACTCAATTCAACATTAAAAGAGCAAGTATCAATAAAATAGCATGAAATTGGAAAGGAATTGTAAATCATGATAATTTTAGCTACTTCACATCCTTTAGGATCATAAATGACACATTGTTTGTCCTTAAAATTAATAGAATATTTTTTATGAAGCAACTGAGCAACACTTAACAAGTTTTGAGTCAAATTTGGCACATAAAGAACATCATTAATAATTTTTGTACCTTCGTCGGTAGGAAATTTTACTGACCCTCTTCCATGAGCTTCCACCAATGCGCCATTTCCAAGCTTCACTTTGGTTGTATCAGATCTGTCAAAGGTAACAAACAAATTTTCATCAATTGACATGTGTCTTGTGCACGCGCTATTAACATACCATTTAGATTGGTCAATATGTGATGTGTGTGAGGCCATGAAAATCTCCTCCTCTGATTTTCCAACTTGGTGATCATTTGCGAAATTCACTCGATGGGAAGACTGGCCACTTTGATTTTGTTTTTGCCTACAATACTTCTCAATGTGACCATACTTCTTACAATATCTATATTAATTGGAGACCTTTGAATTCTGCCAACAATTCTTCTCTAAGTGGTTTTTCTTCTTACAAATGCCACAAGATAGAAATTTTCCTTTTATCGACAAATCACCTTGGTTTCCACCAGATTTATCCTACCAGACTTTTTTGCTTTCCTTTTGATGTTTGAATTTATGCCTTACTTGAAAGGCATCATGTACTATCCCTTCACTTCTCATAGTGACCCGTTGCTCTTGGACTTGCAATTTGGAGATCAGTTCGGCTATTGTAAATGTAGTTAAGTCACAAGACTCCTCAATAGCTGAGATTTTTTATTCAAAATTGTCTGGAAGGCTGACCAAGATCTTCTCTACAACTTTCTGATCTAGTAAGGTCTTACCAAGTAACCTTATCTGGTTCACAATCTCCATCAGCTTTGAAGAGTAATCTTTTACACTATCTGAGTCTTTATTCTTCAAAAACTCAAACTCTCTCTTCAATGCTAAGAGTCTAACAGATTTTACTATACTGCTGCCTTCAAACTCCTCCTTTAATTTATCCCAAGCTTCTTTGGCTGTTGCACAAGTCCTAATCCACGTAAAAATCACGTCTTTAAGACTTGAATGTATTCAAGTGAGAGCTCGTGGAGATCTAGTCACCAACTCATCATACTTCTTAATTTCATTAAGAATTGCATTAACTCTCAATGGTTGGACAACAGGTTCTCCAAGCTCAACAACTTCCCATAAGTTGAGAGCCTTTACATAAGCCTTCATTTTTATGGCCCATATGTGATAGTTCTCTCCGATAAAAGTTAGAGGACCTGTCGTTGGTTGATTTTCAGGTGCCATGAATTTTTTCAGCAAGCAAATTCAAGAAAGATGAGAAAGTAGATGAGCGAAACAAACAAAATTTGATTCAGATCCCTTAGGAAATAGGGTCTAATACCATGCTACAACAAAAAGGAAGAAGAAATTTAGGTCTACAAGGTGTAAACAGTAGGAATCGTAGTTGTAAATTGCTACAGAAAATCTGAAAGTGAAAAAGAAGGCTTAAGTTTTCTTGAGTTCAATGTTTTTCACTTGATGTTTCATTACATATGGTCTATTTATAGATAAAGTGTGAGAATTACAACCACATAATAAGAAAAATATCTCACACCAAACTATGTACATATGTGGCTCACTAACGACCACTCATTTTAAATCAAAACTACATATCTTACTACAAAATATCTACTATCTAGGAGTTTCTAGACAAAACTTAATTTTCTAACATACCTACTACAAAATATCTCCAACCTAGGAGTTTCTAGACAAATCTTAATTTTCTAACATATCTAATACAAAATATCTCCAATCTAGGAGTTTCTAGACAAATCTTAATTTTCTAACAGACACTTAAGAGATTACTATGGGCAATAGTAAAACTTCTCCAATATCTCATAACTGTAATGCTAACATATATATGTGCATCAAATCAACATTTTAAATTTCTCAATACCTTATGCTCCCCTCTCATAAAAATTAATCTTGTTTCTTTTTCTAAATTTTTCCATGATAATCATTCATATATTTGGTGTCACTAGTACAAATCTCTATAACTCTTAAAGCATAACCTCAGTATTTATAATATTTAAAATGAAAACAACATAAATGAAAGGAAGATAAAGGAGATCCAAGACAGATCAGTCAAGCATCTACCTTAGATTCTTGACAAAATATAAAACTGCTACGAGATCACTAACCACTCGTACTCAGCTTAGAACATGCACAACAAAGGTCCAGAAAGTAGCAATGGTGAGTACGAAATCTACGTGTACTCAGCAGAATTGTCAAGTCACCTAAATATGAAATGATGGCAAGAGTCTGTCCTAAATTGCCATGTTTGATAAGTACCACATATGCTACTACTTTCTAAAAGAACAAACCTAGACTAGTAGCTAATGGCAACAACATTATATGTATATTAAGTTTAGATAATCTGAAATCAAAGTCAAGTCAAAATAAGAATAATCAAGTTTTACGATTTATGCAGTTTTGATGATTGACAAAGAAAGATGAAACACGTCAATCAACATGGTCCAAAGGTACATTATCACGAGCAGTTGAATTTGGGAAAAATTTCAAAATAAATAAGGTAAGAGTGGAGAATTCAAGATATGGATAATGTTAATTTCGTGATAAAACACAAGAAAACAAACAAGTGATGCATTGAAGAGAAAGAATCAATGAGTTTGATTTGCAGAAGGAGTATAAAGAGGAAATGAGTTTGAATTGAAGAAGGAATTTCACTTGAAGTAGAACTTTTCAATTGAGTGTTGAATTGAAGAGTTGGAGTACGACTATAACACAAAAGAATCAATGAATTTGTTTTGAAGAAGGAGTCTAAATAATCAAGGAGCTTGAATTGAAGAAAGAGTCTCACTTGAAATAGAACTCTAAGTCAAGAGAGTTCAAGTCAATGAAGAGTTCGAAGTGAATAATAACTCTATGAAGAATTGTGCTTAAATATAGGTGAAGTGGTCTAGAATACTCATGAACTTATAGAGCCAAAAGGGTAATTGGAAAATTGATTTCGCAAGTGCTACCAGCAGGCTGAAGGAACACATTGAAGAACCAAGTCCTATTATAGTGTTTATATATTAGGAGGTTTTCATTGAGTCGTAGTATTGATGTATCTTTAGTTCAATGTGTTATAAACTGAATTAGTAGTGTTGTCTAAGTTGGGATAACTCGAAGACTTGGGAACACAAACCTTGGGAGGTTTGTGTTGATGTTTAAGAATTATCGTTCGTAATTTTTTAGGTTACATAAGCTTGTAATCTGTTTTGTGTTGAGCCTCAACGATATAGTGAAGTTGGAGTTAAATCTTGTAGGGGTAAAGGTCGTGATTTTTTTTACCTTTTTGAGCCAGGTGTTTTCCATGTAAAATACTATGTTTTTACTTAGTATTTTTACTGCCTTGTTGGAACACAGTAGGCAAATTGTTTCACACTTAGGCGAAAAGTTAAAGTAAGTAAATTACTAGGTCGTGCAGACTATCATAAAGTCACTTTCACAAACACTCAATCACTTTTCACATCAAAACATTACCATATAAGAGAAATGAGACGATGTTTGCATATGATGCATATGTCTCATAGTTACGAAAAGATGTATATACTAAATTCCGTAATGTAGATAGCTAGGACCCATGGGAGACTCGCAAAGTTTATATATTGTACCGAACAATACTATACCAGGAAATTCCCTTTATGTGATTAACATATTGTATCGATAACCCTTTACAAGTCAATATCCTGGTTGACCCTTTACCAAGATTTATCCATATATTTCCTCAATATCAATGTCTAGTACATGAAATATAAATGCCAATTAAAACACGACAATCCATATATTGGATTCAAATCCTCAGTACAGATAATCAAAAGCAACCCAGAATAATCAACAAGGCAAGGACAGTGAAAAAACAATAAAATTTAAATGTTTCCCATAATATGATATCAGTACACGCTTAAATGCTCGTCATCTCATTTATACGGGATACCCATCACCCATTGACCATTTACACAGTCAATCAATACACTAAGACTTTGAAAAGAGTCAAAGAAAGTTTCACTTTGCCTTAAACGCCTGAAAAGTCAATTTATGACCTTGCCTTTCCATAGAGCTTATGAACAGTCTCAATCTGGTCAAATGCATAATCTAGATGATAAAACCAGTTTGTGGACACTCATATTGCTATACTTTTATCCCGGGTCAAGCAGGTTAACCCCGAGCTCCAAAGGGAAAAACAATGATTTTCATTACAATTTAGATTACCCATACAATAGGAACTCAAATCTTAAATTTCATCAAAACTAAGTTCAAATTGACCTCAAAATCAGCAAAATACGATTTCTTAATTTCGGCTATAACTATTAATTTTCATGTTCTTACACATTTCTGAACGAGAAATAATCAACAAACAAGAAACGTGATACCAAGATCGGTTTACCCATAATATAACTACCTCAAATGAGAAATTTCATTTAAAAAATGAATCTTTATCACCTCCAAATCAAAGTAATATGATTTCTAGATGTAGAGCAAAATTCCTCAATTTTCTCCAATAAAAATCACTCACTTTTTAGCTCTAGAACTTCATATATGCTCAAAATACCAAGCAAACATGGTTTGAAATTTAATACAATGTTCAGGCATTAAAAAAATATTAAAAATTGTGTCATTTTCTGTCATTAAAAGTAGAAAAATCTGGTATCCAAAAGATTTACACCAACACCTTTTTGCTACCAACAATTTAATTTTCACTAAAAAGACCATAATATATTGATACGACCTTCAAAATGCACCGATTTGTTTTTACTATAAATCCTAAATAATGATATGGATCTCCTCATTTAATTGAGACTCAATTTCATGTTCGGATTCCCAAGGAGATGAAGTCTCAAAATAAATTTTCGATCTTTATAGTTAAAAATGGATCTTTCAGTTGTCACATTTTAATGCTTAAACAAAAGACAAAGCACCCAAAATGTTCACAATTCATCCGAAACTCATTGAAATTAAATCAAAATTTGCGGACAAGTCCAAACTCATCATATAAACATGTTGACACTTTCAGATCATGAATCTGAGCTAGTCAAGTCAATTATCAGAAAGAGGTCAACTCTTAACTTTAAATTTAACTAGAATGCAACTCGTTCGTACGAAACTCATCCAGAACCTCCAAGACACAAACTAAATATGATCAAATGACCTTTCTTGAACCAAGTAACAGAACAAAAATTGATTTAGGTTACAAATAAGAACTTCAAGTCTGCCTCTGTTAATTTCTCCAATGCCTTAGAAGCACCACCAAGAGAGAAGAGGGGAATGTCAGAGTAAAGGAGGAAAATTGAAAGAACACACATGCAACTAGCACAATGAACTTGGAGAAACTTACCCTACAAAAAGTAGTTTTTTCTTCTCTTGCAACTCTAAGATCCTCTCCTCGATTGTATTCTGAATCACAAATCTCACAATCCTAGATATGACAAAATAAGAATAAGCTACCTTGATTGGTATAGTTGGTTGAAGAAATACAAGCACACACCTGATTGGTTTATACTGCCCTATTCAATAGATTCTATCTTGTGCTTGTCTCTCCACAGCATCATTCCACCAAGGATTCATCAGAAAACCCTATCAAAGTGCAAGAGGAGAGTGAAACGTCAAAGAAAGTAGTATGGGTCATTCAACGAAATATTATAAGTTCAAAATGTATCTATTCTTTAGGTGCACGGAGATGAAGATAAAACATCCCAAAGACGATGCACAACAAAGGTGCAGAAAGTAGAAATGGTGAGTATAAAGTATACGTGACTCAACAGAATTGTCAACTCACCTAAATACGAAGTGATGGCAAGAGTCGGTCCTAAACTGCCATGTTTAATAAGTACCACATATGCTACTCCTTTCTAAGAGAACAAACCTAGACTAGTAGCTAATGTCAATAACATTATATGTATATTAAGTTTAGATAATCTGAGACCATAGTCAAGACAAATTAAGAATAATCAAGTGCTAGGATTTATGTAGTTTTGATTATTGGCAAAGAAAGATAAAACACGTCAATCAAATGGTCCAAAGGTACACTGTCACGAGCAGTTGAATTCGGGAAAACTTTCAAAATAAATAAGGTAAGAGTGCAGAAATCAAGAAATGGATAGTGTTAATTTCGTGATAAAATACAAGAAAACAAACAAGTGATGCATTGAAGAGAAAGAATCAATGAGTTTCATTTGAAGAAGGAGTCTAAAGAGGCAAGGAGTTTGAATTGAAGAAGGGATTTTACTTAAAGTAGAACTCTTCAAGTTAGTGCTGAATTGAAGAGTTTGAGTTTGACTATAACACAAAAGAATCAATGAATTTGTTTTGAAGAAGGAGTCTAAATTGAATCAAGGAGCTTGAATTGAAAGAGTCTCACTTGAAGTAGAACTCTAAGTTAGGAGAGTTCAAGTCAATGAAGAGTTCGAATTGAATAATAACTCTATGAAGAATTATCCTTAAATAGAAGTGAAGTCATCTAGAGTACTCGTGCACTTATAGAGCCAAAAGGGAAATTGGAAAATTGACTTTGCAAGTGCTACCAACAGGCTGAAGGAACACATTGAAGAAACAATTCCTATTACAGAGTTTATGTATTAGGAGGTTTTCATTGAGTCGTAGTATTGATGTATCTCTAGTTCATTATGTTATAAGCTAAATTAGGAGTATTGTCTTAAAGTTGGGATAACTCGAAGACTTGGGAACACATACCTTGGGAGGTTTGTGTTGAAGTTTGGTAATTATAGTTCGTAATTCCTTAGGTTACATAGGCTTGTAATCTGTTTTATGTTGAGCGTCAGTGATTTAGTGAAGTTGGAATTAAATCATGTAGGGGTAAAGGTCGTGACTTTTTACACCTTTTTTAGCCGAGTGTTCTCTGTTGCTCCCCAATATACATGCCAGTGTACGTGATCACGCAAGTAATATAGATTCTTTAAAGAAACGAGTTATCATTCCCAAGGGACTTATGATCAACTTATATTAGACACTCAATTCTACAAATAAAATAAAAGTAACCTTTTTCATAAATTGTGATGATTGTTAACTACTACTGATTATGCAATAAATAAAAGTAACTAATTATGAATGACTTTAAGATGATGTTTCAAGCAAGTAAAAGACAATTCCAGGGCTGCATGTATTGAATCTCATGTATCATATTATCGGCTTAGAACTAATTTTAGTTGTCAAGTTACTGGTTTACAAGGTTAATTATATGGGTCAGATTCTGATGAGTCTACAAATAGGACTCATTTAGAGCTTTATTTTAATAGAAATAGTGTCCTTAATTGCTAATTTTATCTCAATATCTGATGAAAATGCTTAAGTTTTAGGTATTTGAAGTTTTAGTGGAAGCATGGACACTTAGGCGCAAAAAGGAACAAAAAGGATGAAAAGAACGAAGAAGCATCGCCAAAGGGATGCACTCCGCCCTTTTTTCCAGTACGCGAAACCCTGAAGGAAGTGGATCAAAAGGCGATTAAAGGAGCAGTCGTCGTGTCGCCGAATAGATCCGCGAAGCAGTACTATGTCGCCCAATGACATAGAGCACGACGATGTCGAAGGATGGTGCAAGACGGCGATGAACTACACCTAAGGGCGAATCGCCGAGTCGATCTGCGATTCCGACTAATGTCGCCGAGTGATCCGCCGCAGCACAGATTTTTTGAAAACTATAAATACTTGTTGAGAGTTATAGATTAGTATCAGATTTTAGAAAGAGACTTTAGTGTAAATTTTAGACAATATAATTTTTAGTACTTTTTACTCTCAAATTTGGAGAGGGTTTTGGAAAACTTGAGGAAAGGAGTTCGTCTTCCCCAAGTTGGAAGTGGGTCTTCTCTATTCATCTTCCTTTGCTTAAATCAAGGTTTAATTTCTTATACCCATTTGATTTCACTATAATTTTAGGTGTATTTTGTTATTTCTTGATGTGTGGCTAAAAACCCCCATTCTTGGGGTGTGATTTAGCAAATATGTGTTGATATTATTGTTGGGTCTTGCTTGCTGATAGGCTAGATGTATTTTAATGGTGATTTCACCTAGTGGTTGTGGTTTAATTTAATGGGTTTGTAGTTTCAAATACAAAGTCACCCATGTGTTTTTGGCTTGACCGAGAGGGAGGTTGCGAAACTAAGACCACTAGATTGATGGCCTAAGGAGTGGGTCGACATGAGGTTCAGCCCGAGAGGTTGAGCCCTAGTCCATATCCTAACACTCAGCTCGAGAGAGTGAGTGGGGTAAGGCGTAGGTTGGTCTTCATGCGGCAACTGGGTGTCCTAGAGGAACGCATTTGAAAAGGGGTAAGTTGCTCGAGAGGGAACTTATTTCCATCTTATGCTTAGCCTAGTCACTGTTATCTTGCAAATTTCCTATCGAAAGCATGTACCCAACCATTTATCTCAACTTTTATTGCAGTCACACCCCAAGAACTCGTCCCCATACTTGATTTTCTTGCTATATTTGTTGTTCTAGCTATACTTGTGGCAAAACCCCCAAATTGATATTTGACCCTTTTGTGTCCCCCTTTGATTTACAATGTTTTTAATCGTTAATGTCTTTAGCTATGACTAGTTAGAACTAGATTTTATTTTTCTATTAATTCTCAAGACCGCTCCCTTGGGACACAACCCCAACCCTCGGTTGGGTTACTATATTATCGACGATCGTAGACACTCGAACTGTAGTTAGTCTCGTTGGTCACGATAAGCATCAGGTTCATATCTCTTCGCCTACTCCAGTTAGCTATCTAACAACATCGTTAAGCGGGGATAAATAGACTAACTGGCGAGCATTTATATTTTATCATGTTTCGTAACCAAGTTGTTCGTCTGGGCGTCACTCCTAAACACAAATCACCTCAATCAAATGGGTCGATCGAGCACTCTATATTCTCTGGTCTATCTAATCTCTCATCTCTCAATTTTAAGATTCGACACTAGAAATCTTATGGTGCGCAAGCATAAAATACTAAAACAGGAATATAGAAGTAACTTATAATGACAACCAAGAATTAATTCATAAAGCCTTTAATAATAAACAATCAATTCGTACCTACTTCCCCAGAACAAGGTCTTTTAGCCGCTCATGCTATTAGAAAACCACAAAATACAATTGTTCATGCGATTTCTGGAAAATAGAAGAGTTAGAAGATCGAAACCTATTACAAACGTTGATACTTGCTCTTGCACACCAATTGAAAAGTCAAACCTTAACAACGGAGCCCTAAGGATCTATTTACAATAGTTGGGGACAATAGAGTCGAAGTTTATTACAATTAGGAATCATTTTTAATAATATTTTTGTTGGAGAAGTCGGAACAATGGTGGGGCATCGCGACCATTTCGCGCCTGGCAGGCTGGCACGCCGCACTGCCAGTGTAGAAAAATGTAGCCTCAGTTAACTTTGACTTGGCGCGTCGCGCCCTTGCTGCACCAGTGATGCTGGGATGCCGCGCCAGCTTTTGCTCATGTTGTCACTTGTTCCCATCAACTCCTTTTCCTTCCTTGAATCGATCACTTCCCTTAGTAACCTGCAAAATCACTAATCATGTATATTAGTATGCAATCATGTCAATCCTTAGCCAAAATATGCTAGTTAGATTAGTCAATGTCCTAAAACTTATGTTAAAGATGGGTAATTTGTAGTAATTGGGCATATAAATATGCCCAAGATCACCACCCCACACTTAAACATTTGTTAGTCCTCGAACAAACTCTATCTTATCAAATCACACTCTTAAACCTTGGACTCCTCACCTCGCTTTACAATCGGCCAAACACATTTAATCATGATCTTGTGGCACACACTACATGCAATAATTTCAACTCTTCCTTATAGTCTACCAATCAACAATTCACAACCTCGATGAATGACTCTTCTCAAATAATTCCGGGCTAATGAAATATCATAGAGACAAACCAAACAAGATTAAGCACCAAACATATTTTGTGAATGCCCTCACCAATTTAAGAATAGCCTTTCTTTCACACCAACAACAATGCATTTCAATCATAAGGCTAATTTTTTTTAAAATTCACTCTCACACTCACAAATGAAGTTTTCACATATCCTAACATGATGAGCTTGCCCTTGGTGTACTTTGATTTTCACAAAGTGTTATTCATAGAATCAAGAGGACTTTCATTCGGTTGTAATGTCGGCTTTAGGTAAGGGAGGATACATTTGGGTAAAATTAGTGATTCATCCTCCCTAATGCACATGTTTTGTTTTCCTTGCTAACATTCACAACTTTTTCTTTCCCTTTGATTTCCTCATTATATGTTTACCAATTGAATTTAATACCTTGCCTTCACTTTCACTTGGGCCCTTCTTTTTTCACACACACCTTTTTGTCTCCTCTTTATTTATATAAAAAAAAATCACACTTAACAATAGCCACCCTTAACTTATCGATTTTACTCGAATTAAGGTGCACGTTGTCCTTGTAAAGACTAGGGCCATTATTAAGGTATTTCATTTTTTTTTTTGTTCGGATTAGCCACATTTGACTTAGGCTTTTAGCCTTAGTTGAAGTGCACAATGTCCCAAGGGACCAGGGCCAATAACAAATTTTAGGGCTTATGAGGTATCATCCGTTTACCTCTTCTTTTTCTTCTCCACAAAACCAAGCATTTTCACTCTATCCATTTTAACAAAAGTTATCATTTTGTTCAACATAACATAGTGCATTAAGGATTGCTTCGGGATCAAGCTAATGGTCTCAATAAAAGGGATTCGGCTCAATTAAGTGGGTTAGACCAAAATCAAGGCTACAAAGCTCAATGGGGTTAAGCTAGGGATATTTTATTTGGAGGCACACAAGGAAGATTCAAACTTGGCTATTCAAAGAAACGCCTCAATCATATTCCATAATTCACACAAGTTACTCCCTAGGCACACTTGGGGAAAGTTCTCGATGTTATTCAATAAAAAAACTAAACAAATATTCTCCTCACATGGCATCACAACACACATAAGGACCCAATACTTGTAGCATGCTCACATAAAATGCATTACGGTGTTTCCACACAATTAAGCCCATATTCTTTATTTTCCATTTAGAGTCAAGACAAAGAGATTATGTTTGTTTTCAAAGTCACCATTTAAATATTGCAAACAAAGTGTTACCACCTATGACGTTTAGCCAACTATCAAGACAAGGTTTCAAAGTTTCAAAGAGGTCGATTTCAGCCTTTCTACTCCTAGTGACTAATTTTCCCTTAAGACGGTCGTGATCCATCCATCATCAGGAACTGTCAATACTACAACGACCCAAACACGCAACAAAACTAAATAAACTATTCCTAGTCGGTTCAATGGGACTATCCTCCAGAAAAGAACCAAAAAAAAAAATGCGAGGAACTCTCCTAAAAATTAAAAAGACTTGATAAAGCAGTAAACTATGTACAATAAAGTTCAACTTCCACCCCACTCTTAAACAAAACACTGTCCTCAATGTGCAAAATAAAATAAAGTGCAAAGGTAAAAGAGAACTCCATGTGTGCTTCAAATCAGTGGATTGCCACATTAGTGGAAAAATCCATAGCCATCGAGGTTGCATTACCATCTCCATCACCCACATTGGTATCATCATCTCCGGGGCCAGTATCATCTGACTCATCCTCCTCCGAGCCATCCTTCTAATCAGCAGTGGCATCTTCATCATTAATGGGCTCTTGGAAAACCGGGCCCATTCGAAACATGTACATCACGCTGTCCTTCAAAGGGTAACGCTCCACTAGTGTCTCCATTTCATCCTCAATCACCGGACGGCCACCTATCCGCAGTTGTAACTCAGCCATTCCAAACATACGACTCATCCAACTATCATCACGAGCTTGCCTATCCATAGCAGTCAACACGAGCCCGTGGGATGGATCGTGTGTTTTAGTGTGTGTGACATTTGGTGGCACATTAGATGAGGGGCACCGGGGGGGGACACATCATGAACCTCCTCCTCAATCAGTAACGCTCATAGGTACCTAGTAATGATGCTCCTATAAAAGAAACGTTATCTCTTATTGGTCCTAAACTTAAGCATGTTTTGCTTCAAAATTGCCCCAACATTCACTGGCAAACCCTTCATTAAACGGTATACTAGCACCACTCTTTCCCTAGTCACATCAGTCGTATGCTTACACGGTAGTAAGGTTCTACACACAATTTTCAACCAAATGCGAGCCTCCAAATTGAAGTGACCATCGTGAAGAGTCAAGTGACGTCCCGTGTCTCTAACCCTATCCCACCGTGCAACAGAATTCACCCCACACAAAGTATGCCTAATATCACGATAAGGGATCTTTCAATCATTGCAAGAAATTCAGCATTGTCACAATTTGGTGTACCCAAAAAATCATTCAATGCTTCCACACTAAATCTCACCCAACTATCCCTAATGAACCCTTTGTTTATCTCAACATGATGTGTATTACAATTCGCATAAAATTCACGAACTAAGCTTAAATTGCACTCACTTTGATCCATGAAGACATATTGGAGTCCCAAAGCATTGATTTGGGCGAGAATGTTGGGAAATTCCCGGTTCAATCGCCCCTCATCGACATACTCATCACCTAGGTACTTGGATTCTTGTTGATATTCGTACCAATCCTTTCCATAGTGCATTACAGCTTGCCCGCCGAATTTTTGAGGCAGCAAATTTGTGGGTTCCCGAGTAGAACTTCCGGCAGCCGCTCCGTTCCTACTCATCTTAGTACCCGAACCACTAGCAACAGTCTTACCCTTAGGAGCCATCTTTAACAACCTATCAATGGAAGAAACTAAGAAAAGAAGAAGAAAGAGTTTTGGGGGAAAATAGAGGGGAGGTCGAGTAGGCAGTGGGGTGGGTGGGTTTGGTGGGTTTTGAAAATTTGGTGGATTAGAGTGGGTTTAAGGGTGTTAGAGTTAAGGAAAATGGAAGGGATGGAGATTTTGGTAAGGATTAATGGAGGAATTTGGGGTTTTGGGGAAGAAAAGAGATGGAGAAGATGAAGAAAAAGTTGGTATTTTGGAGAGAAATTGGAGGAGAGGGACGGTTAGAGAGAGAGTGGGTTTAGAAATTGTGGCGTAATTTTGTGGGTAGGTGGAAGGTTTAAAAGCTGGAAAAAAAGTTTTTTTTAATTTAAATGTATGGCGCGATTAGGGGGTGGCGCGCTGCCAGTGCGCCAGAAACCGTCCCCAGTTAAAAAAAACTGGTGCGACGCACCCACTTTTCGCCAATATCAGTGGAGCGATGCGCCTAATTTGTGCCAGCCATCGGCGTTTTTGCTGAGGCCTGGCGCGATGCGCTGCCTGTGCGCCAAAAAAAGCTTGAGTACTTAGCCTCTTGCGTGGCGCGCCTGACTTGCGCCAACACTTAGTTTTTCTGCATATTTCTGCAATTTTTGGGTGGTTTCTCTTCCCATGACCTGCGCATCAACCAAACAATGTGACATTATAACGGTGGGTTTCCTCCCACCCAGCGCCTTAGTTTTGGTCGTTGCACGACTCATTTTTTTGTATTTTTTTTCTTTATAACTTCTAATGTCCTATCTAAATAACAAACTAAGAAAAAATAAAAACTCTACACCTAGAAATTTGAAACTAAGCTAAAATTTCAAAATTAAGCCAAACTACTACCTATTACATATTATTCACGGGTTGCCTCCCCTGTAGCGCTTGATTTAACGTCGCGGCACGACGCAGCTTGGATCATTCATAATTTAGATCAAGAGCCTCCCGATCACGATCCGAATCCACACTAAAGTAGTGTTTCACTCTTTGCTCATTTACCAAGAACATAGGGCCAGTCTCATCTTTAATTTCAACCGCCCCATATTGTGTCATTCTTACCACTTCGAAAGGACCACTCCATTTAGACTTTAGTTTTCTAGGGAATAACCTCAATCTAGAGTTAAAGAGTAGTACATTTTCTCCCTGAATGAAAGTACGAGTAACTATGTGTTTGTCATGCCACCTTTTCGTATTTTCTTTGTAAATTTTGGCATTCTCATACGCGTGGAGCCTAAACTCCTCATTTCATGCAACTGATTCACTATCTTTCTACCATCTAGCTTGGGATCCAAGTTCAACCTCTTAATCGCCCAATAAGCTTGGTGTTCTAATTCCGCTGGAAGATGACATGTTTTTTCCAAATACTATGTAACAGGGAGAAGTCCCTATGGGTGTCTTGTATGCAGTCCTATATGCCCACAATGCATCATCTAACTTCTCAGACCAATCTTTCCTCTGCGCACCATTTTCTGCAAAATTTATTTCACCTCTTTATTCGAAACCTCCACTTGGCCACTCGTTTGAGGATGGTAAGTTGTAGCAACCTTATGAGGAACACCATACTTAGCAAGAAGTTTTTTCACTAGATGGTTAATGAAATTCTTACCTCCATGACTTATCATTGCCCTTGGAGTGCCAAAGCGAGTGAAGATGTGCTTCTTAATGAACTTTATCACCACCCTTGAATCATTCGAAGGAAGAGCGACAGCCTCAACCCATTTACTCGCATAATCCATAGACACAAGAATGTATTGGTTTCCACTAGATGGCGGGAAGGGACCCATGAAGTCAATACCCCACACATCAAAGATTTCCACTTCCAAAATGTTACTTAGCGGCATTTCATGTCTTCTTGAAATAATACCCAACCTTTGGCATTTATCACAGCCCTTCACAAAAGCAATAGAATCTTTAAATAACGAGGGCCAAAAGAAACCAAATTGAAATACCCTATGCGTCGTGCGCTCTCCTCTGTGGTGACCTCCATATGGGCTAGCATGAAATCTTTCGAGCACTTTTTGAACCTCATAACCCGAAATGCATCTTCTCAATACCCGGTCCACACCTTGCTTGAACAAGAACGGTTCATCCCAGATATAGAACTTAGAATCATGATTGAGCTTTTTCTTTTATTGGGTGGTTGCACCCGGAGGGTAATCTCTACTTACTATCAGATTCACAATGTCCGCATACCATAGCACTTGAGAGATATCTAAATCCATCAATTGTTCATCCGAAAACTCTTCCCGGATTTGCTCACCTTCATTTACATGGGAAAAATTCTCCAACCTAGACAAGTGATCAGCAATTTGATTTTCAGTACCTTTCCTATCCTTAATCTCAAGGTCAAATTCTTGGAGAAGCAATAACCACCGAACCAGCCTTGGTTTAGCATTCTTCTTGTTGAATAGGTACCTAATAGTTGCATGGTCAGTAAAAACAATCACTTTAGTACCTACCAAATATGATCTGAACTTGTCGAAGGCGAACACTAGAGCTAGCATCTCCTTCACAGTCACTGTGTAATTAGTTTGTGCAGAATCCAGGGTCTTGTTTGCATAATAGATCGAGTGGAACACTTTATTTTTTCGTTGTCCTAACACTGCACCCACTGCTACGTCACTTGCATCACACATGAGTTCAAATGGTAGTCCCCAATCAGGAGCAATTAAGATGGGAGCCTCAATTAAGTTCCCCTCCAACATCTCAAAAGCTTTCAAGCACATCTCATCAGAGTCAAACTTCACCTCCTTCTCCAAAATACTGCACATAGGTCTTGCAATCTTGGAAAAATCCTTGATGAATCGCCGGTAAAACTTGCATGACCAAGAAAATTACGCACCCCTTTTACAGAAATGGGAGGGGCAATTTTTCAATAACTTCTACATTGGCCTTATCAACCTCTAAACCCGACTTAGACACCTTGTGTCCCAACACTATCCCCTCTTTAACCAAAAAATGACACTTTTCCAATTTAGTACTAAGTTAGTGTCTTCACATCTAGCAAGTACTTTATCAAGATTCCGGAGACATACCTCAAAAAACTTCCCAATGACGGATAAATCATCCATGAACACTTCTACAAAGTCTACCACCATATCATGAAAAATGGTCATCATACACCTTTGAAAAGTCACTGGTGCATTACAAAGTCTGAATGGCATGTGTTTGAAAGCATATGTACCATAAGGACAAGTGAAGGTGGTTTTTCCCTGATCCTCGGGGGCAATCAAGATCTAGTTGTAACCGGAATACCCATCTAAGAAACAATAGTACTCCTGCCCTGCTAGTCGGTCAAGCATCTGATCAATGAAGGGAATGGGGTAGTGATCTTTCCGGTGGCATCATTCAGTTTTCGGCTATCCATACAAATTCTCCAACCGATCACTGTTCTAGTAGGAATCAACTCATTCTTTTCGTTCCTTACCACTATCATACCTCCCTTCTTAGGAACACACTGCATGATACTTACCCACTTACTATCAGAAATTGGGTACACAATTCCAGCATCTAGCCACTTTATTACCTCATTTCTCACCACTTCTTTCATCAAATGATTTAGCCGACGTTGATGTTGTGCACTTGGTTTGTGATCATCTTCCATTTAGATTTTGTGCATACATAATGCTGGACTAATCCCATGAATATCAGCCATCTACCATCCAATCGCTTTCTCCCTCTGCTTTAAGATCCTCAATGTTGTCTCAACCTGTATTTCAGACAACTCTACAGAAAGTATAACAGGTAAAGTTTCATTAGTACCCAAATAAGCATACCTTAGGTGTGCAGGCAGTGTTTTCAGTTCCAGCTTGGGAGCTTCTTCGATGGAGGATTTGGGTGGTGGCCCTAACTCACGATTTAATGGCTCCACAATATGCATGTGAGCATCTACGAGTGTCATAATCAAACATGTCTCTATCTCTTGGGCCTCAGTATCTCCATCTACCTCATGACCCACTAACACTCTTTCTAAGGGGTCTTCGGTCACAACTAATTGTGATTGTACTATTTGATGTACCACCATAATAGAAGACAACTCTTCATAGATAGAAGGCAATTTTAAAGCGCGGTTAACATCAAATACCTCAACTTTATCATGTGCCCTCATAGTTAATTACCCAATTGCTATATCAATTAATGCCCTACCTGTGGCCAAGAACGGACGTCCCAAAATGAATGGAACTTCAGAATCGGGTTCAAAATCTAAGACCACAAAATCCACCAGAGAAATCAAGCAACCTACTTGAACTAAAACATCTTCTACCACCCCCTCTAGCCTAGAAATGGATCTATAAGTGAGTTGGAGAATGACAGTGGTTCGTTTTGGATTACCCAACCCAAGTTGTTGATATAATGACAAGGGCATCAGATTATACATGCCCCCCAATCACACAACCCCCGGGCATGAATACTTTGCCCAATTGTAATCTGCACAGTAAAATTACCCAGATATTTTAACTTTTTAGGTAGTCTATTTTGGATTCTAGAGTTGCACTCCTTAGTAAGTGCTACAGTTTCATACTCCGTGAGCCTCTTCTTGCTAGCCACTATATCCTTTACATATTTAGTATACTTCGGGATACCCTGCAAAATGTTAACCAAAGGCAGATTAATGTAAACCTGTTTAAGGAGAGAAAGAAACTTACCGAAGAATTTATCCTCATTCTGCTTTTTGAGCCTTTGTGGAAACGGAGATGGTAGTTTCTTTTGAGAAACGGGTACCTCAACATTGGAGTTTTTTACTACTTCTTCCACTTTCTTTTCTTTGGTACTTGCCTCAGTATCTCTCTTCTTTGGAACTAGTTCCCCTAATTGTAACCCACTTCTAGTACTTACCGCATGCAGTTGCTTTGGGTTGGGTTTAGTATTACCGGGCAACCCACCTTGGGGACGCAACTTCAGAGAATTGGCTACTTGCGCAACTTGTTTCTCTAAACTCATTTGGGACATTTGGATGTTTCTGATGTTCTCATCCTGCTTATCTATTCTAACATTTATTTTGGTCCCTATTTCAGTCATGAGCTTTTGGAGTAGCTCTTCATTGGTCATCCCCCCCCCCTTTTGGTGCACTAGGATTTGCGCCTTGGTTAGGATTTTGGTATTGTTTCCCAGCCCCTTGAGAACGGTATTGGTAAGCCCCTTGCGCCTGATTTTGGTTTTGGTTCCCACCTCATGAGAAGTTAGGATGGTTCCTCCAACAAGGGTTGTAAGTGTTACCATAATTTCACTAACCTCCACCTCTTTGCGCATTACCCACATAGTTAACGGAATCCGGGTTTGCCTCACATTGCTCGGTTTCATGAGCTCCACTACCACTTACCTCACACCAATTGGTTTCCTGTTGTACAACATTTATCGGTGCATGGTTTAGAGCCATCTGTTTGAAATTTAAGGCCATGTTATGTTGCATTGCATCTAATTTGGCATTTATGGCAGTATCTTGATCTACATCTAATATCCCCGCGGCCTTTTGGGTTGTGGTTCTAGGCATTTCCCCCTTATACCCTGGGTTCCCTTCGGAGAGTCTATCGAGTAAGTCGAAGAACCCTTCACATGTTTTAGCTAGGGCCTGTCCACCTGCAGCACTATTAAGAAGTACACGGGCATTATAGTCTAAACCCTCAAAGAAAGTGTGAGCAAGTACCTCATTAGTTTGCATGTGGTGCGGGCAAGCATTCAACATATGTTTAAAATGAGCCCATGCTTGGTACATGTCCTCCCCTTGATTTTTCCTAAAGCATAATATCTCACTCCTCAACCATGTGGTTTTCTTGTATGGAAAGAATCGACTCAGGAACTTCCTTGCTAGGTAATCCGAGGTAGTGATGGAGTTTGGTGGCTCATTATCTAACCAATGCTTTGCGGCTTCTAACAATGAGTATGGAAACAACGTCAGCCTCACATAGTCCGATGAGACTCCAGTTGGGATGTATGTATCAGTAATCTCAATAAATTTCCTAAGGTGGATTTGGGGATCCTCGTGAGGGAGACCAGTGAATTGCCCATTAGAATGGAGGAGTTGTACCATGCCATGTTTTAGTTCAAATCTACCCCCCGGTGGAGGTTTCCTAATACTAGACGCCATATTGGCTGTGAGTGGGACTGCCACATCGCGGACTGGTCTTGCAGGTACGATAGATGGTACTCCTTGGTTATTCAAGTTCTCTGGATTTTTCACGTTGTCTTGGTTATTATCATCATTGTTTCCCCGAAGACCTAACACTAATTCTCCCTTCCTAGCCAGACCTGAAAGTCAAGTGCCTGCAATAAACAAGCTAAGATCAAGTAGTTAATACCTGAATATTCAAATTGTAGACTTAAGAGGATCAAATATAGATCAATTTCTAAGTCACCGGCAACGGCGCCAAAAACTTGTTGCTCCCCATATTACACGCAAGTGTACGTGGTCGCGCAAGTAATATAGATTCTTTAAAGAAATGAGTTATCGTTCCCAAGGGACTTATGATCAACTTATATTAGACACTCAATTCTACAAATAAAATAAAATTAACCTTTTTCAGAAATTGTGATGATTGTTAACTACTACTGATTATGCAATAAATAAAAGTAACTAATTATGAATGACTTTAAAATGATGTTTCAAACAAGTAAAAGACAATTTCAGAGCTGCAGCATGTATTGAATCTCATGTATCATATTATCGGCTTAGAACTAATTTTAGTTGTTAAGTTACTGGTTTACAGGGTTAATTGTATGAGTCGGGTTCATAACTCTAGTTGCCTACTCCAGTTAGCTATCTAACTACATCATTGAGCGGGGATAAATAGACTAACTGGCGAGCATGTATATTTCATCATGTTTCGTAACCAAACAAGTTATTCGTTCGAGATTCAATCCTAAGCACAAATCACCTCAATCAAATGGGTCGATCGAGCTCTCTATATTCTCTGGTCTATCTAATCCCTCCTCACTCGATGTTAAGATTAGACATTAGATTTATCTTATGGTGCGCAAGCATAAAATATTAAAACAAGAATATAGAAGTAACTTATAATGACAACCAAGAATTAATTCATAAAGCCTTTAATAATCAACAATCAATGCGTAGCTACAGCCCCAAAACAAGGGCGTTTAGCCACTCATGCTATTAGAAAACCACAAAATACAATTGTTCATGCAATTTCTGGAAAATAGAAGAGTTAGAAGATCGAAACCTATTACAGACGTTGATACTTGCTCTTGCACACCAATTGAAAAGTCAAACCCTAACAATAGAGCCATAAGGATCTATTTATAATAGTTAGGGACAATAGAATCGAAGTCTATTACAATTAGGAATCCTTTTTAATAATGTTTTTTGTTGGAGAAGTCGAAACAATGGTGGGGCATCTCACCCAATTTGCACCTGGCAAGCTGGTGTGCCGCGCTGCCAGTGTGGCAAAATGTAGCCTCAGCTTCGACTTGGCGCGTCGCCCCCTTGCTGCGCCAGCGATGTTGGGGCGCCGCGCAGCTTCTACTCCTGTCGTCACTTGTCGCCTTCAACACCTTTTCCTTCCTTGAATCGATCACTTCCCTTAGTAACCTGCAAAATCACTAATCATGTATATTAGTATGCAATCATCGCATCCTTAGCCAAAACATGCTAGTTAGATTAGTGAATGTCCTAAAACTTACGTTAAAGATGGGTAATTTGTAGTAAATGGGCATATAAATATGCGCAAGATCATTTTCCATGTAAAATATTGTGTTTTTACTTGATGTTCTTACTGCTTTGTTGGAACATGTTAGACAAACTGTTTCACACTTTGGCCAAAAGTTAAAGTTAGTAAATTACTAGGTCGTGCAGACTATCATAAAGTCACTCACAGACAATCAGTCTTCACATCAAAACAATACCATACAAGAAAAATGAGACGATGTTTGCATATGATGCATATGTCTCATAGTTCTTACGAAAAGATGTATATACTCAATTTCGTGATGTAGATAGCTAGGACCCATGGGGGACTCGCAAAGTCTATATATTATACCGAAAAATACTATACCAGGAAATGCCATTGATAATCCTTACAAGTCAATAACCTGGTTGACCCTTTACCAAGATTTATCCTTTTATTTCCTCTATATCAATGTCTAGTACATGAAATATAAATGCCAATTAAAACACGGCAATCCATATATTGGATTCAAATCCTGATAATCAAAAGCAACCCAGAATAATCAACAAGGCAAGGACAATGAAAAAATAATCAAATAATCATTTCATATGCTATCTTTAAAACATCAATCGATTTCGTATATATCAATGACAACACAAGCATTTTTACCAATGCTACAACTAGAAATCAAGTTCACGTAGTCATATAACACAACAAATCATGAATAAAGTATCCATTACCAATAACATGATATAAGTACACGCATAAATGTTCGTCATCTCATTTATACAGGATACCCATCACCCACTGCCCATTTACACAGTCAATCAATACACTAACACTTTGGAAAGAGTCAAAGAAAATTTCAATTTGCCTTAAACGCCTGAAAACTGCCCTTGCCCTTCCATAGAACTTATGAACAGTCTCAATCTAGTCAAATGCATAATCTAGATGATAAAACGAGTTTGTAGACACTCATATTGCTATACTTTTATCCCGGGCCAAACAAGTTAAGCCCAAGCTTCAAAGGGAAAAACAATGATTTTAATTACCATTTAGATTACCCATACAGTAGGAACCCAAATCTTAAATTTCATCAAAATTGAGTTCAAATTGACCCCAAAATCAAAATACGTTTTCTTTATTCCGGCTATAACTATTAATTTTCATGTTCTTACACATTTCTGAAGTTGAAAATATTTTTTAAAAACAAACTTAATTTTTTATTTTTTTTTATTTTGGGGGGGGGGGGC
>JAJOOO010013972.1:0-21111 GCA_029582685.1 Solanum piurae | reverse complement strand
ATATATAATAATATAACACAAGTCATGCCTCTTGATTTCTATAAAAGCTATGTCGATCAAAACAAAAGTTCACTTCACAACCCACAAATTATGTCTGTAAGGGATATATATAGTTCCTAAGGGCAAAAGTCTTTAAATTTATGCGGAGCAAACTTAGATAAAAGTACTTTGATCAATAAATTTTTATTAAATAAATATAAAAATTAAAGAGCATCTCAAAATAAGGGCATCCGTGCATTTTTTTTTATCCTTCTTCAATATCCTTACATATAATGTGTAGATATACCATGTGTTGGCCAAACGTTTCCTATTGTTATATTGGTTGCTTTTAAATCCTTCTTCAATATCCTCACATATAATTAAGGATTTCAATTTAGCTACTTTTTTCCCACTATTTAATATTCGCCTTTGAATTCGATTAATTTGAATTTTAAAATTTTACTTTAGAAATAAAACGTTGTTTATTAAAAGTGATTTGTATTCCTCAACCACAAAGATAAAGATAAAAAATCATTGTCTTGTAAATAAAAAAGTCAATGCCTTCTTGTCATTGTCAAGTTACTATTGTTTAATACAAGAAACTTTTTTGTCTTCCTTCTATGAGTTGTCTTTTTATGAAAAAAATAATATCTTGATAAGTGCTTACGTACCTAGATGTTTTGATGATCTCCTCACAAGTGCAGGGATCTGGTCCTCTGCAAAGTATAAAAACTCGTCCAATTGTCAAAATGCTGAACAGCTGTAAAAGTTGTCCGCGTCAGAAAGTTGGTGAAGCTACAGAGTACTTCACCAATTAGAAGCGAGGAGGTTGCTTGTACATTGGACAATAATTCTTCTTGTCTAATATATTCAACTTACAAACAACAAATTATTCATTCATTCAAAAGAGAGACATTTCAAGCTTCAAAACAACAGGGACCTGATCGATTGCTTCTATTGCTTCCTGTACCAGCTGTTACTTTGTTTACTTGTAATAGTGCTTACATTGTAGGATTCGCTTCACTTGTGAAAGAAACGTTTCAACTTGTGTGAATCATTGTAAATTCCTAGTTAGGGATAACTTGGGTTCTTACTCTAAATCTATATTAGTCAGGGTCGGACTAATATAGTGGGTAGTGTTGTATCTACTTTAGCTCGTCTAAGTAATAGGAGGTGTTACTTAGAGTTGGGATTAGCAGGCTAATCTCGGTTTGTAACTGGCTTTTACTTTTGCTTGAGAAGATTAGTGAAAAGCAGTTCTAAAAGTCCTGGCAGGCCAGGTCGTGGTTTTACTCCCTTGAGCAAGGAGGTTTCCACGTAAACTCTCTTGTCAATCTTTACTTTTCAACACTTTTTCTTTACTGTTTTAGTTTCAACTGTGCCGAGGACCTGGTCCCATTGATACTGGTGGAAACATACATACCAACAAGTGATATCAGAGCATGTCTTTTCTCTCTGGTTAACACCAAGAAAAGGAAAGATCTTGACGGAATGGCTGCTCCACGTAACATGGAGGAAGGATAGTCTTCGACCAGACCACCTCGATTCAATGGTCAGTATTATGGATAGTGGAAAAATCGTATGCATGATTATATCAATGCAGAGGACACTGAGTTGTGGGATATCATTCTTGATGGTCCTTACATTCCTGTTAAGGAAGTGAAAGATGGAGAAACTACCACTACCGTTGTCAAGACGAGGAAGGAGTACAATGAAGCTGACAGAAGGAAGATTGAAAAAAATTATAAAGCCAAGAAGATCCTAGTGTGTGGGATTGGAGCTGATGAATATAACAGAATCTCTGCCTGTGAGACAGCCAAAGAAATTTGGGACTGCCTTGAAACTGCTCATGAAGGGACCAAACGAGTTAAGGAGTAAAAGGTTGACATGCTTACCACCTAATACGAGAATTTCGTTATGAAAGAAGGTGAAACCATCTTTGAAATGAACTCTCGCTTCACCTCCATCACTAACGAGCTCAGGAGTTTGGGTGAGCCTATTTCCACTTACAAAAAGGTTCGCAAAATTCTTAAGGTGCTTCCCAACTCTTGGGAAAGCAAGGTGAATGCTATAGTAGAGGCAAAATACTTGATGACTCTGCCCATGGACGAGCTGATTGGAAATCTTCAGACGTACGAGCTGAATAAAAAGCAAGGAACCAACGTGAAAGAAGGGAAGAAAGAAAAATTCATTGCCCTAAAAACCTCTAAAAATGAAGTAGGGGATGAGAAAGACGAAATGTCCTACATCACCCGGCGATTTTAGAAGATTATCAAATGGCAGAGAGCATTTCAGAAGAAGGCTTCTAGCAGCAGAACAACCACTACAAATGATCTGCTTCACATGAGAGACTGCCCCATTCCGAAGCAGGAAACTCATGACACCAGACCCCGTAAGAGGGACCTGGTCCCAGAGCTTGCTCGAAGAAAATCTCATGCTGACCAGGTGGTAAGGAAGGCACTTGCAGTCTGTGGAAATGACTCAAGTGAGTCAGAAGAAGATGGCTCAAAATATGAAGATGTCTCTATGATGGCAGTTGAGGATGACCAAAGTATATTCAACACAATCTTCTCCTTGATGGCCGACTCTGATAATGAGAATGAGTCTAATGAGGTAACTCTTCTTGACCTAAAAAATGATCTAGACACTCTTCATATAAATTTTTTTGAGGAAACTTGCTGCTCTTCTCATTGACTCTGTTGTTGAACGAATTGCTGAAAACTTAGTAGTGAATGAAAAACTAAGTTCATATGAAAATGAGAATTCTGTCCTTATATGTCAAGTTTCTGAAATGAGCATGAGAATAGAGACCTTAGAATCTTTTGTCACTCCAACCAATGAGGAACCTGGTCCCTCAGCTGGTGGGACGAGAAAGCTAAGTGCCTTTGAGAAAGAACTGGAAGAAAAGCTCAAAACTTGTGAGTCTAAGCTAACCGAATCACTTGAAATAAACTCTCAACTACAAAGGGAGTTGAGCAGGTCAAGGAAGAGTTAAGTCACTCCCTAAAATGGGTAGACTCTTCTAGGATGCTATCGAATCTGGCTAATCAGGATTTCAATGGTAAGAGAGGATTGGGATGCAGACCAATAGAGCCTCTATACAACCCCCATAGCAAGTATGTGTCTGTGTCTGATAATTTTCTGTGTACTCATTGTGGTAGAAATGGTCACTTAAAAGATAAATGTGACCGTCTGAAAAGGGTCAAAGATAACCACATAAAATTTGTCAAATCCATAAAAAGTGACAAAAGTGGACAAAAGGGACCTGGTCCTTGTCATCATTTCAGTAAGAACACTTTGCCTCCCTGGATAGGAAGGTTTTTTATCAAGCCTTTTGATGATTATTGGGAACTCCGACTGAAGTGGGTTCCAAAATCTAACAAGTAACTCTTATGCATAAGAGAGGAAAGAGTCAGTGCTGGTACATGAACGGTGGATGCTCAAGGCACATGACTGGAGACACTTCCAACTTTCTCTCTTTGCAAGCACATCAGAGAGGTGGTGTGTCTTTTGGCGGTGGAAAGAAGGGTTCTATAATTGGGATTGGCTTAATAGGGAGGTCTGCTGAAAACTCCATAAACAATGTGCATTATGTGGAAGGGTTAAAGTTTAATCTCTTGAGCATATCTCAAATCTTTGACAAAGGAAATGAAGTCAAGTTCATGGCTAACAAATGTCTGGTCACCAATTGTATAACCAAAAGGGTTGTTATGTCTGCTACTAGAGTCAAGAATATGTATTTTGCAGATCTTGGCTTTATTGAAGAAGATGATCTGTCTTGTCTGAGTGCTCTAACCGATGATGCAGATCTGTGGCACCGACGACTGGGTCATGTAAGTACTTTTTTGTTGAACAAACTGTTTTCAGGGGACCTGATCCGTGGGCTGCCAAAGTCGAAGTTTTTAGTTATAAAGTCTGTGATGCCTGTGCCAAAGGAAAACAAACTAAGTCATCATTCAAAGCCAAGAAGGGAGTCAGTACAACCCGACCTCTAGAGCTGTTTCACATGGACTTGCATGGACCTGTCAGAATTCAAAGCAGATGAGCTATCCAACTGAGGCGAATTGCAAGGCATATGAGGTTGTTAACAAAAGAACTCTATGTATTGAAGAAAACATGCATGTTAAGCTTGATGAGACGGAGAAGAGGAATAAGAACAAACAAGACTATGAGCTTGATGAGCTGACCAACAGAGAACATGATTATCAAGGTATAAACGTGAAGGATGCAGAACAATCAGGAGTACCTGGTCCTTCCAGTCCAATACATGAGGAATTCAAACTAGAGGTTGTGCAAGATTGAAGATCAATTGGCTGACATTTTTTTACAAAGGCACTTAGCAAATAGTCCTTCATCAGAAATAGAATGAGACTGGGGATACTCAAAATCACCTAATCTCTTGACTTGATTGTGCAAAGCTCCATCGAAATGACTATGCTAAGGAGGGCAGGTATTTATACTTGTTTTAATGTTTGTCATAAAAGAATTCACTTCTGGTACCTTAATGCATGTATACACTCATGGTGTGTTTAGCTGAAAGGAAGGTTCAATCACACAGGCAGAGTTACAAACTAAAAGGAGAACCTGGTCCTCATGAGGTTAGTATCAATTATACTACACTGTCTAAATGTCAAACATCACTGCCACGTGTCACTCGCCTATTCATCGCGTTAGTCTCAAAACGTCTTGTCGCTTTTAATACCAAAGGTCGCCTTTTTTTTTGGGACCCGATACCCTTTCAATTCAAATCTCTCTTGGTAAGTTACTATTTAGTTTCCCTCTCCTCTTCAAAATAAAATAAAAATTTCATAAACCTTCTTCCAAAATCTCTAAATTTCTCTCCAAGTTTTGCTTCCCTCATCTCTTAAAAAAAATGTCTATCTCTGAGTCTTTTTCAAAAACACCCATCTCCCAAGAGGTTGAAAACCCTAGTTTATTCAACTTCTCCGTTCCCCTTCCTGAAGAGTCTCCGTCCACCCCAGTCTGTGGTGTTGGAGAACTGGATGAATCCATCTCTCCGGCGACCGACATCTTGGTCTCCCCTGTTCTTCACTCCGTGTATTTTGGTTTGCTCTCCCTCTCTGATTCTATCTAGTGACAAATCCCCAAATTCAGAAGCACAATCTGTGGCAAAACCTAATGAGAGTCTTCCTACGGAAGAAATTGACATTGGTTCGATGGCAGCGTCGTCAACTATGTCTGAGAGATTGTTTGAAGGGGACTTACCTGAAGGAAAATTTCCTGAATCTTATATCCTAACAGCTGGTGCTGAACTGGTGGCCGTTCAAAGCTTAGCCTCATTAAAAGGTGATGTTCAACCTACTTTTCTGGAGCATGAACTGGAGTCACCGGATCAGGTCCTTCACATAAGTGAGCCTATCTTTGACTAAACACCAAAATCCTTTGATGTTGGGAGCGATAAGGAAGAAGAAGAAGAAGAAGAAGATGTTCCATTAAGATGGCGCTCAAGGGGAATGCGAGGAGGAAACCAATCTCAAGTAAATGTTCCTGAGTTGGAAACAGTCAAAGGCACTTCTGAGATCGACAGTGTTGGTAAATCTGGTGAACAAGAAAAAGAGCTACAAAGAAAGGGGAAGGGAAAGATGGTACTGTCTCACTCTAAAGGAGACAAAATGAAGTATGTTACAAGGAGCGAAACACAAAAGGTTATGGGGAGTGCTATTGCGGCAAGCAAAGCCCATACTGAAAGAACTAGAAAGAAGAGAAGAGAAGGGCTTGAACCTGAACAACCTGTCTCTACTCCTATGATTATTGAGAACAATGAGACTGAATCTGAGGATGCTGCCAAGTATGTGGCAAAAAGGAGGAAAGAAGCTGAAGAGAAAAGGATAAAATCAAAGGGAAATCAAAAAGGGGAAAAGAAATCTCCTGTAAAAGGTGTGAAATCTCATGCAATGAAAGTGAAGGTTATCAAACAGAAACCTCGTGCAAAGGAAGAAAAAAGAAGAAAGCTGTTAGAGGAATAACCCGTAAAAGGACCTGGTCCCAGGGTTAAAAATCAAAATGAAGAGAAGGAATTGACTAGAAAGGAGCGGGTAGAGAAAATGGAGCAACAAAGAGTTTTAAATGGTAGAGTCTTTGACCCTGACATTTTAACAAGATTTGGTATGGCCAATCTGGTTGATGCTCTTACAATT
Organism: Solanum piurae; assembly: GCA_029582685.1. Classification (NCBI taxonomy): domain Eukaryota; kingdom Viridiplantae; phylum Streptophyta; class Magnoliopsida; order Solanales; family Solanaceae; genus Solanum; species Solanum piurae. Next base: position 14,974 of record JAJOOO010013972.1, on the reverse strand, counting down.
CAAGGCTGGAATCATCTGTTTGAACCACCAGTTCCATACTTGCACGAACCTGAGGTGCGTGAATTCTTCTACAAAATTGAACTACTCGAAGGTGGTGGAATCACAACTATTGTCAAGAATGTGCAGATTCACCTTGATGAAGAAGCGAGGAGGTTGCTTGTACATTGGACAATAATTCTTCTTGTCTAATATATTCAATTTACAAACAACAAATTATTCATTCATTCAAAAGAGAGACATTTCAAGCTTCAAAACAGCAGGGCCTGATCGATTGCTTTTATTGCTTCCTGTACCAGCTGTTACTTTGTTTGCTTGTAATAGTGCTTACATTGTAGGATTCGTTTCACTTGTGAAAGAAACGTTTCAACTTGTGTGAATCATTGTAAGTTCCTAGTTAGGGATAACTTGAGTTCTTACTCTAAATCTATATTAGTCAGGGTCGGACTAATATAGTGAGTAGTGTTGTATCTACTCTAGCTCGTCTAAATAATGGGAGGTGTTACTTAGAGTTGGGATTAGCAAGCTAATCTCGGTTTGTAACTGGCTTTTACTTTTGCTTGGGAAGATTAGTGAAAAGCAGTTCTAAAAGTCCTGGCAGGCCAGGTCGTGGTTTTACTCCCTTGAGCAAGGAGGTTTCCACGTAAACTCTCTTGTCAATCTTTACTTTTCAACACTTGTTCTTTACTGTTTTAGTTTCAACTGTGCTGAGGACCTGGTCCCATTGATACTGGTGGAAGCATACATTCCAACATATCTGAGGTTGTGGCCAATAATAAAATCGAGGGTGGTGTAGTGGTGAAACTCTTTCACTTTTGATTTGATATATTGGGTTCGAGCCTTAGGTATGAAAAATATTCTGTTGAAAGCGTCACCTTGAATAAATCCTGGAGTGTGCAATTTGAATTTAATCATAGTTCCAAAAAAAAAACAAAGGTGGATCTAGGGGTCGTGAATGTGTTTATCCAACCTCCTCGATAAATAAACTTGAAAATATATAAGATAATTTTATATACAAGAGTAGAGTCAAGCGAATTTAAAAATCATCTTAAGGTTTTAATATTATATTAAGTTTTTAATTTTTTTTTAGTGAAAATTATGGATCCGCCACTGAATAATACGAGTGAATATTATATACACCTACGGCCTACCCAAATCCAATTGGGATTTCCAATTTTTATGTTCCAAAATTTTCTCATCCTTTCTCAAGATTATCAAGTCCATGTAATTTCTTTTTGACAAAAATGTCAAAATTTTATTGCTAAAAACACAATATTACAAGATCTGAAATTAAGCATTAAAAACACTTCATCTTCACTCATCATCCTTGGATAGCTTAATCACCTGAAATTATTAATTAAAATAATGCAATATTAGACATGTATATTATTCATAATCTTGAATAGTAATTTTTCCTAATAAATATAAAAATGGTAACTTACTTGCACACCATTGCAAGGATTATTAACGTCACAATAAGATTCGAGAGTGATCAGGACTTGATTATCTAAATCCTCAGCATACTTATAGCAAGGGCAACTAGTGCCAAGTATGCTATTAAATGTGGGGCAACATTCATCAATTGAAGTTGTGTTGAACATGCACGTCTTCACCTTTGCTTTGTCACCTGGCGAACAAGTTGTTGTCGGGGTGGGAGGCGGAGGGGGAGGGCTTGGTGGTGGAGGTGGTGGTGATCGTGGTGGTGGACTTGGTCGTGGCTTTGGAGGAGGGCATGGATATGGTCGTGGAAAATATGGCCCTGGAAAATAGCATGGGATGTCCCATGGAGATAATTTTAACTTGTTCCCATCCTCGACCACGTCCACGTCCACGTTCACAATGACTTCTCTTGCCACGACCACTTGGTGGTGGCTGCAAAACATAATTGCACCCACCACTAACATCATGAACATCTTCATAGTTGCCATATTGTGAGTGATTTGTGTCATACAGTGAAGATATATATATAACACATCTATATATACTATCAAATTATTATGATTAACATATGGTTGGTATGCTTTCAATTTAATATAAAAAAATAGCCATCATTTATTGGTCTTTGTTTTGATACTTTTTTTAAATAATACTTATTATTTTATGCACCACATTAAAGTTGTAATATCATATTTTCTCTGTCCATTTTTATTTGTCTATTATACTTATTATTTTATGCACCACATTAAAGTTATTCTATAATATTTGTTCAGTTTGAAAAATTAAGATATAAATTTATTTATTTTATCCTTGCTATTAATTTAATACTATATTTTTCAAAACATTAAATGTGATATATTTAAAGAATAATATAATAATATTACCTTTATTATTTATTATTTCTTATAATGTGGGGCCAGAGACAGTACTATAATAGGTTGTGGATCCCAAGAAATAATGTCCCCTTAATTTTTAAATCTGAAAAATATCAGTGACTTGCATTATTGCATAGTAGTACTAGTACAGTTGTAGAAATAAATTAGTAGGTAAACTCACATTAATATCTAGAAAAAATAAATAACTTCTTTAAATGACACAACAAATTTCTATGGCTAGAGAGAAAAATAATTAGATATTTTATTTGGTCTATATTATATGGTATTTTTAGTTTGGACGTAGCTCTTAAGAAATACATCTATACCTATAAAGTAAGATGTATTTCACTAAATTACTCTTACTTAAATAGTTTGTCTGTTGAGTAAAAAATCATTTATATAACGAGGGTAAAATATATATATTAAAAACACCATGTAAAAAAATAATTATTTTGGGTCAAATAAAAATGCTAAAAACTAGCATATAATAAAATTTTGAGAGAGTAATTAATTAAAACTAGGTAATTTGTCCACGCTTCGCACGGTCATAAATAATAATTGCATTGAACTTGCAACTAATTCTTTACTAATATCCATACATTAAAATAATAGAAAAAATAGGTTCTTAAAAAAATATTAGCAATATTCCAACATGAATTTGATTATTTGTCATTATCACATAACTCAAGAACTTCAATGAATGAATTTTTGAGGAGATAATAAATCATTGGTTCTTTAATCAATATTAACAGGAAAATAAAGAAGAAAATAACAATATATATACACAAAGGCATTTCGTAAGAGAAAGAACAAATTTAAGTTGCATAGATTATACAGTTGTGATATATGTCTCAGGGAAAAATTCAAAAATTTATTAACAGATTCAAAAAAGAAATTACGCTTGAACATGAAAGCAATTATAACTTTTGAACTTGCATAATGAATTTCTTCAATTGATAAGTGAGAAACTTCATATCTATGTAAAAATAGATAATATGTAAGTTTATAAATAGTACTTATAAGTTATAGAATTTTATATATAATATCAAAAAATGAATTCTTGGAACAGAGTACAATAATTATTTTCTGCACAATGAATATACCTACTATATGTGTATATGTTCAATATAACTGGAGACAATAACTTTGCAGAAACATAAACAACAGAGTTGAAAACATGTATTCAAAAACAACAATTAATATCATAGGCATATTAATGACTGTAAAAAATATATCAGGATATGTAAAAATAGAATGAAATAGAAAGGAAAAAACCAAGTCCACTGAATGCACAGTGCCCCCTTAAGAAAATTATTCCCTCTAATACCTGAGGTTTAAAGAATTAGATCTGTTGACACCCAATTTTGGACCTCCACATTATAGATTAATCATCGAGCTTCTTCAATTTCAAACGATTTAAAATAATTACTTTTATAAAAAATTCAAATAAATAAATAAATATAGTTTGCGAGTTATTTTAAATAGTTTTGTCACTTTTTTTTAAATAATATATATGTTTTATGTAATTATGTATGAAATAAGTGTATCCTATAAATATCCGAAAATAATCTCAATTTTTTTTTATACTCTTTAGTGTGTTTTAAAGTGATGGCTAATTTTGAGTTAATTAGTTTTTGTTTTGAAATTCAAAATATTTTTCGAGTTACTTTTATGTAAGTTTTGTCAATATATATATATATATAGTTATGTATATAATTAGTATATTTTATAAATATTTGAAAATCGTCACAAAAGATTTTACATTTTAGTTAAATATTTTGTTAATTTAGTTTGGTTCAATTTACGGTTATAATGTTAAGTTAATTAGTTTATAGCTTAGTTAATTATTTCATTTCATCGAAATTAAGAAGCTCATTAATTAATTTATATTAACTCGTATTATTCAAATTCTAGCCAAATTCAACAATTAATTCAATTTGACAACGCATCAACTTCATATGGCTATGTTATTAACTTTCAGTTCAATGTCATGCAATACCCAACACAATTCAAGCCCAAGCTTTCAATACACTAGCCCACCAAAAAGTATCACATCTATCCAAAACCAAAAAGAATGACCCATATGTGTTCTTCTCCTTCCAGCGTACAACAACATGACCCCACTTCACTTCTTATTCTCTCTTACGCCTACAACCCAACATCAACAATAGCCATACCCTACGATCCCACCCCGTTCTTCTTCTCCGGACGCAACCCAAAAAAATCCAACAAATTCAGAAATCGCGTCGCCCATTTGCCCTAGCAACCTAATCCATTACCCTCATGCCCTTTTTCCACCCTTTTTCTGGGATTTTCTGAATCCCTTCACTGTTGCCTCAAAAAGAAACGGGCAGATTCAAAATTCAAACGAATTTTACCCCTTAAATCACCCATCTTTCCCTATAAATAGCCCCTCTACCCTCAGTGATTAAGGGGAGGTGACAAATATTGGATTTTGAGGTTATATACGAAAAATAAGCTTGCAAAAGTGTTTGAGTTTAGTTCTGAGCAATAGTCACTCGTACACTTAAAATTTTTATATCTAGCTTTCTGAATCTAAGTTACGAGAAGATCGATGCTTGGATTTTATTAGCTTGTCGTTCATATTCGAAGTTCTTGGTAAAAGAATCGCTGCTCTCAAGCTCGTTGTACCAACTTGTCACGACCCGATTCCTCGAATCATGATGGAACCTACTATAACCCACCAGTAGGTAAGCCAATCTATAACCCGGAACAACAAGTAATGGGTTTGAGGGAAGAAGCTAAACAAGAGTAGGCAAAAGTTAAGATAACAACATAAACAGGCGGAAGCAAACCAAAACATATATACAAATAAAGATCCCTCCCAAAGCGTGGAAGTCACTAGTACAGAGCTACTAACAAAACGAGTACAAGTCCCCAAAGTGGACCACAGAGACTGGATTGTCTCGAAAGGTAAAAGACAAGTCTATATACACAGATGGAGACTGAAATAGTACAAAACGCCGTGTGCTCACCCCCGTCTCCGGATCAGACTACTCCATGCTGGATCAACACTGGCCACTAGTGCTCGGACCTGCATCACGAAATAGATGCAGAGCGTAGCATGAGTACCAAAACAATAGGTACCCAGTAGGCATCATAGGCCGACTGAACTTGAAAAGGGTAAAAATAATAAGAAAGGATAGAATCTAGACACAGAAAGGTCAAATCGGATATGAAAAGAAAGCACACGAGCATACCAGAAACAAATTAAGTACAACTAAACTAAACCTAACTGGACCCCCATAAGCCCAGAAGGTACACTTGTGCGCAAGTTTAAATAAAACCTGAACGGATCCCTATAAGCCCAACAGGTACACAGAAAAGCTAAGTCTACTGAGAAAGAAGAAAACTAGGCTCCCAGCCCAAAGTAACTAAGATAATCCATCAGACTCCACCAGCCAGCAGTGCACTCCCAGCCCAGCTAGAAAGAGCGACCCCAGGGGGCACCCAACCAAACAGTCCACTCCCAGCCCCGCTAGAAAGAGGGACCCGTGAGTGAGGTAGATATCGCGAGTCGTCCTACCATGCAGTCAGCTCCCAACCCAACTAGAAAGAGCAACCCGAGGACACCCAGCCAACAACACACTCCCAGCCCAGCTAGAAAGAGAGGCCCGGGGCTGATCGCCGATATCACCGAGTCTACCCAGCCAGCGATTCGCTCCCAACCCAGCTAGAAAGAACGACCCCGGGGGTGATGGTATCTCCAATAGGATCTAATCCAACAACAACCACCGTGGAACACCGTCCACTCTAAGAATCACATAAAAGGCTCCAAGCCTATACTATCTCAATCCCGCGCCTTTAGTGATGCATTGGACCTTCGAGAATGCGTCGGAACCGCAGAATGAGAAAAAAAAGATATAGAAGTACAACAAGCAGCGATAACGCCTAATCTAAGGCTCAAACTATCAGACTCAAGTCTGCTACTCCAGTCTACAAGGATCTAAGTCATCCGAACGACGTCGGCATAAAGTCAAGGCTATCCAGCCTACACTAGTCATAAGTCTAAGACAATGCTAGCCTAACCTAGACTAAGGACATCATGCTTACGGTTAAGGATGAACAAGGAAAACAACACATAGCATACAAACATACAATAACATTTAGCACATAAACATGCAACTCTACTAAACCGGTTAACATGATACTACACTCGAAATATGGCTAATCGATCTTAACAGGAGGTATCTAATCAAAGTAAAGTAGGAAACTGGTACCCACCCCCAATTCACTGCAATCGACATGCTTTTACACAATTAAGCTCCATCTAATAGAAAGGAAGCCGTAGCCTACCTTAAGGCCGATCGCGCTCTCTCCAAATCACTTTACCAGAGCTTTTCCTTCCCGAACGACCTTTGAACGCTGTCACTCTATCCAATATAGGATCACAACGTTAGTACGATCGTTTAGACACCAAAATCACAACAAACGGAGACGGGTCAATTTTGGAGTCAAAACGGGAATCGTGGGACCCGCACCGAACTGTCCGAATTTGACTCCGTCAAGAGAGCCTAAACAGCACCCCAAACTTGTGTTCCAAAATGGAACACAATTCGAGTCTCAAAACACAGCAAAAACCAACAAACAAGAAACCACACTTAATCAACTTAAAGAAAACCTACAACAGCAGTCTAAACTCGGAATTAACGAGAATAAAAAAGTTCCCAGCACTCTTTGAATACTCTACGACGAAGCCACAACAATTCCCAACACGTGGGACTTCGAATCACCCAAAACCGAGCTAAAATGAAAGAGATATGACCAAAACAAGAATGCCAAAAATAAAAGCTCGGAAAAGGGTACAACAGTCAGGTTGATCGCGAAATTTACCTCAAACTACGTACACCCGACAACTTCCGAGCACTCTACAGCGAAGCCACCGAAAATACGAAGCTCCCGCACTTTGAATCGCCTTAATCGGTTGAGAGATGAGAGAGTTATGAGGGTTTAAGGTTTGGGAATGTTTGCTGATGATAGCATTATATAACAGATTTTCTGCAAAAAAAATTTCCAAAATTAAAACCTCCGACGGGGTGCTCCGAACTCATTCGGAATCCCGTGCACGCAAATGAAATATGCAGCCATACTAAATTCGATATTCCGAACTCAATGGCGCAATCGAAATTTCCATACGAGGTCATCTTGATAAAAAGTGGGTCCCACACCGAAATGCCATTTTAAGTCAAAAACCACAAAATGGCTCGGAAATATATCGAAAACCTCGAGACACAAAAGAAGGGTCAATCTAGACCAAACTCGGCATTTCGGAGCTAACCGCACTGACGAAATTCTCATCCGAGCGTGTTTACTCAGAATGTTGACTAAAGTCAAACTTAGGCTTAAACTTAAAGTTAAAACGCCTAATCGCACCAACTCACACTGAAAACCTCGGGAGTCATGCCGACCATGCTACTGACCCAAAATGACCCTTCCGGAGCTGATGGAATCGTCAGAATTGGATTCCGATGTCATCTTCTTGAACTTTTGATCTAAAATGATCGTTCAAGGTTCATAAGCTCCAAAAACACTAAAACTCGCACAATCAAACGAACGACCAGGTGACCGAACTGTCAGTCCTAGCAAGTCATAAATGACTTGGGGTCGCTACAGGAACGCTCTAAAAGACACACAGAAGGCAAAACACATAAATGACCAGAAGGATCATTACAATATCCACTACTAAAAAGGACTTTCATCCGCGAAAGTAAGGATCAAGAAGTGCATGAAGGCTCAAACAAGCCGGGAAACTGCTCTCGCATCTCCTGCTCAGTCTCCCAGGTAGCCTCTTCGACTGGACGATGCCTCCAATGGACCTTAACAACAGGAATGGCTCTCGAGCCCAATCTCCTCACATCTCTGGCTAAAATGGCAACTGGCTCCTCTACAAAGGTCAAATGATCATCCAACTCAATTGAATCATACTGTAGCACATGAGACTCATCTAGAACATACCGGCGCAACATCAAAACTTGGAACACCGGGCGGATGGCTGAAAATGCTGGAGGTAGGGCTAACTCATAAGCAACCTCTCCAACTGTCCGGAGTATCTCAAAAGGCCCAATGTACCTGGGGCTAAGCTTGCCCCGCCTCCCAAATCTTATCACACCATTCATAGGCGACACACGGAGGAATACCCGGTCGCCAACTGCAAACCTCAACCGTCGACGCCTGTGATCTGCGTAACTCTGATGTCTACTCTGAGCCGTCCTGAGCCTATCCTGAATCACCCTCGCTTGATCCAGGGCCTTCTGAAGCAAATCTGTACCACGCGGCCTAGGCTATGTAGACTCAAACCAACTCACCGGAGAGCGACAACGCCTACCATATAAGGCCTTGAATGGGGCTATCTGAATGCTAGAATGGTAGATGTTGTTGATTGCATTGCTTTGTATGTATGATTACAACTCATTAAATTTCAATAGGATTAATTGAATCTATTTACTAAGTGTTGCTTTGGTTTAAGCTCTTTCACACTTTCCCTGTTTATGTAGTGTATCACTATCTTCCTCCCTTCTCACTTTGCATCCTTACTTTGTTCATCAACATCATATCGATATTTGAGTATAATCGTAGCTTGAAGTGTTGTCCATGATGTTATGTCAGTAGCTCGTCTTAGTGTTGTTTTAATTTGGATCATAAGGTTCACTGCTAAATCACCTCTAAGTGTCTATTTCTTTATTTGTTGAAACTATTGTAAGGTCACGAAATGGGCTGCAAAATCTTTTTTTTCTTTTCTTTCCAAGTGTATCTCAGTTTGTTACTTATTAGTTAAAATCTGGGAATTTTATTCAAGAAATAACCGTTTTCATGTCAATACACTTCTTTGAAATCTGTGGTTTGTTATTGTATCATGTGAATATAATTTCATGTTGGCTTGCGCTAAGCAACACATTCTTAGCATAATCTCTTCATGCATCCTTTGATCTCTTGTGAGCTTCCATCAGCTCGAATTTGTCATGTTTATGGTTTTTTTTTTTTTTTTTTTAAAAACAAAAATCAGCTTACTATGTTTTCTTTTAGTTTATAAAAATCTTAATGATAATTGGCTTTAATTATTGTTCGATGTATAGCAGACTGCTTCATTAGCAGGCCCTTTATACTTCAAATTTTTATTGAATGCTAATTACTTTTTCAAAATGATATGATCTACTCCTATAATGCCCATGCTTATTTCTTTACAACTTTCATTGTCATATATATGTATGTCTCTGTCTAGAACTTTAATAGCTTAGTGTTAAGTTTTTCTCTATTTTTCTTAGCTTTTGTTTCATTTTCTCCTTGTTTGGCCTGCTTGTCATTGTTAAAGTTTTAGGTGTTTGCTTGTTGATATATATATATATATATAGTTAGTTAGTTAGTTAGTTAGTTCATTTTTGTCTTCTTAAAGTCATATGTCATTTAGAACAATGGCTTTGGTGACTCTTGAAGTTTTGAGATACTTAATTCTCATTTCAATTAAAATCACGTCTCATTTGTTTTTGTTATTTCAAATACTAATTTTGCTTTCTCTTTTGTTTCTTGTATGAACCCCTTTTCGAGTCCATGGTGGATTTATCTTCCTCGCATTTCCGAGTTGAGCCATAAAGTCTCTATTTTTGCTTTCCCTCTCTCTCGAGTCATCCCCCCTATACATTCAGAAGCTGTTACACGTTCCAGAGCTCCAACATACTGCTGGAAATTAGTTCAAAAGCCTAAAATTTGGGCTATATACATACTGTATACACTCATTATACAGCGAATTACAGATAAAAAATGCGAAAATACAGGTGTTCAGAAGCAGGAGAGACATGGAAAAAGCTGATATACACTAATATACAGCCGGTGTATATAAAAACGGGATTGGGTTAAAACCCAAAAACTTGTAGTGAAATTGGCCCAAGAAGGGGCCCAATTTCATTATCTCTTTTACTCTCCTAATTGTTTTGATTATGTTTGACTAATTTCATTTAACTCTATAACTCTAGAACTTTTAATTAACTCAATTAGATTCCCCCAAAAGTGGAGTTATTTTCTTTGTGTTGATTCAATTCGGATAAATTTCTTTTTTTCTTTTTTTTTCTTTTTTTCTGTGTGTCGATTTATCAAGCAAGTAGTTGGTCAAAATCATTGTCATGTAAATAAAAAAGTCACTGCCTTCTTGTCATTGTCAAGTTACTATTGTTTAATACAAGAAACTTTTTTGTCTTCCTTCTATGAGTTGTCTTTTTATGAAAAAAATAATATCTGAGGTTGTGGCCAATAATAAAATCGAGGGTGGTGTAGTGGTGAAACTCTTTCACTTTTGATTTGATATATTGGGTTCGAGCCTTAGATATGAAAAATATTCTGTTGAAAGCGTCACCCTGAATAAATCCTGGAGTGTGCAATTTGAATTTAATCATAGTTCCAAAAAAAAAACAAAGGTGGATCTAGGGGTCGTGAATGTGTTTATCCAACCTCCTCGATAAATAAACTTGAAAATATATAAGATAATTTTATATACAAGAGTAGAGTCAAGCGATTTAAAAATCATCTTAAGGTTTTAATATTATATTAAGTTTTTAATTTTTTTTTAGTGAAAATTATGGATCCGCCACTGAATAATACGAGTGAATATTATATACACCTACGGCCTACCCAAATCCAATTGGGATTTCCAATTTTTATGTTCCAAAATTTTCTCATCCTTTCTCAAGATTATCAAGTCCATGTAATTTCTTTTTGACAAAAATGTCAAAATTTTATTGCTAAAAACATAATATTACAAGATCTGAAATTAAGCATTAAAAACACTTCATCTTCACTCATCATCCTTGGATAGCTTAATCACCTGAAATTATTAATTAAAATAATGTAATATTAGACATGTATATTATTCATAATCTTGAATAGTAATTTTTCCTAATAAATATAAAAATGGTAACTTACTTGCACACCATTGCAAGGATTATTAACGTCACAATAAGATTCGAGAGTGATCAGGACTTGATTATCTAAATCCTCAGCATACTTATAGCAAGGGCAACTAGTGCCAAGTATGCTATTAAATGTGGGGCAACATTCATCAATTGAAGTTGTGTTGAACATGCAAGTCTTCACTTTTTCTTTGTCACTAGCCGAGCAACTCGGTTTTGGGGGTGGACTCTGTATTTATAAATGAAAGAATTATTTTACTAATTCAAAGAATAATTTTACTTAAAATTTTAAAAATGTATAATACATAAATATGCTCTTTAACTTAGCTTCAAATTACATTTATGCCCTTCAATTTTCGATGTACACAACAAATAGACACTTAAATTTGTAAAAAATTGAACAAATATACACACATGTCCTACATGTCATTTTTTTTATCCTACGTGGTGTCCTACGTATATTATGTCATGTAGGACTCATGTGTCTACTTGTTCAACTTTATACAAGTTTTAGTGTCTACTTGTGCATATCCAAAATTGAAGGTCATAAACATAAAATGAGATCAAGTTAAAGAACACATTTAAAAAAAATTAGAAAGATTAATTTTATTATTTCTTGAATTCCATCTTTACTATTTAAAAAGATATAATCATATTAAAATAATATATTTTTTAATGATATAGATAAAGATGATAACTTACCCTACAAGGAGTAACAACATCACAATAAGCTTCGAGAGTGATCAAGACTTGATTATCCAAATCCTCAGCATACTTATAGCAAGGGCAACTAGCGCCGAGTATGCTTTGGAATGTTGGACAACATTCATCAATTGAAGTTGTGTTGAACATGCACTTCTTCACCTTTGCTTTGTCACCTGGTGAACAAGTTGTTGACGGGGTGGGAGGGGGAGGGGGAGGGGGAGGGGGAGGGTTTGGTGGTGGAGGTGGTGGTGATCGTGGTGGTGGAGGTGGTGGACATGGTGGTGATCGTGGTGGTGGAGGTGGTGGACATGGTCGTGGTTTTGGAGGAGGGCATGGATATGGTCGTGGAAAGGGAAATGGCCATGGTAAATAGCATGGGATTTCCCATGGCCATAATTTTAACTTGTTCCCATCCTCGACCACGTCCACGTCCACAACGACTTCTCTTGCCACGACCGCTTGGTGGTGGCTGCAAATCATAATTGCAGCCACCACTAACATCATGAACATCTTCATAGTTGCCATATTGTGAGTGATTTGTGTCATATTGTGAAGATATATATATAACACATCTATATATACTATCAAATTATTAAGGTTGATTAACATGTGGTAGGTATGCTTTTAATTTAATATAAAAAAACGGCCATCATTTATTGGTCTTGTTTGATAGTACTTCTTTTTGAAGCTACTTATTATTTTATGCACCACATTAAAGATGTTGTAATATTATATTTCTTCTTTGTCCATTATACGTATTATTTTTTGCAACCACATTAAAGTTATTTTATTATATTTGTTCAGTTTAAAAAATCGATAAATAATTTATCCTTTTATGTCTATTTTAATTACCCTTCAATATCTAATATTACATTTCTCAAAATATTAAACATAATATATTTAAACGGTAATATAATAATACTAATTTTATTATTTATTATTTCTTTAAGATGTGGGGCCAGAGAGAGTATTAAAATAGGATGTGGATCCCAAACAATTATGTCCCCTTAATTTTAAAATTTGAAAAAAAATAAATCAATTAACATTAATTAGCAAACTCTATGACCTGCATTATTGCACAGTAGTACTAGTAGAGTTGTTGAAATAAATTACTAGTTGGAATGGTAGGTAAACTCACATTAATATCTAGAAAAAATAAATAACTTCTTAAAATGACACAATAAATTTATGTGGCTAGAGAGAAAAATAATTAGATATTTTATTTGGTTCATATTATATGATGTTTTTAGTTTGGACGTAGCTCTTAAGAAATACATCTATACCTACAAAGTAAGATGTATTTCACTAAATTACTCTTAATTAAATAGTTTGTATGTTGAGTAAAAAAATCATTTATATAATAATGGTAAAATATATATATTAATTAGTTTAGATTATTTATAAAAGCTAAAAACAACATATAATATAATTTTGAGAGAATAATTATTTAAAATTATGGAGTATCTATAGACTATATATAATACTCTCTTTCTTTTAATTTATTTGTCTTACTTTTTTAATCTATTTAAGAAAAAATATCTCTTTCATTTTTTGACAAATTATTAATTTTAATTCTCTCTATATGGTATATCTAAGACTATAATATAAAATTCAATTTTCTTTTATTTTTTTAAATTTTATGTCAAGGTAAAATCAGAGAGAGTAACTTTTTTTTTTTGGAGGTACATTACGGTAGGTGTGGCTTTAATAAAAGGTGTGGTTGATGATTAATTTAGCATCATGATAAACGTGCTTTGAAGAAAAAAATAGTAGTAATAATTATTGATTTCTTTTGTTTTTATTTCTCACTCGGTGTTTTATATATACATAAAAGTTTGATTATTTTAAATTTGTGTCACGTAGGACTCTATTCGAAGAAAAATATTTTCTATTTTTTTTTTCATAACCAAGACTCGAACCCAAGAAATTATTAATATATAGGATATTCTTTTATAAAGAGTATTAAATAAGAGGTATTTGGCTAATTTATCTTCATTTATTTTAATTTTTTTTATACCTAATTTAACAAATAAATATAAAATTTAAATTAAATTATTGAATTCGATCGAATTCATATTCCACACTCTAACTTTGCCACTATTTGTAACTTTTAACAAACTAATCATTTCCTTCAACTACTCTATTTTCCCCTTTTTGAAGATTGGTAAGTCTTGTGTCACGAACTTGGAGTCTCTCTAAAGCTTCGTGCGGCACTCGACAATTAACTCACGAATCTTTCACGGTCTTGTAAGCTCAAGTAAGCCTTTGAAACTAAGATCGCTAAGAGAATGACACTTGACTACTCTTTTTACCATGTTTTTTGCTATTATTAATATTAAAAATAAGACAGATAATTTACTATAAGGATAAATCAAAATATAAGAATGATAATGTCATGACCCAGATCGTCGTGATTGACACCCACACTAACCCTTCGGTGGGAGAACCATTACTACAACTTAAACAAGCAACTAAACCAAAAACTAAGGCATTTAAACTACGAAAACAGATTAAACCACTAATTAATGAAGTTCTCATAAACTTCAACAAGAAATCTAAAGAACTATACTAAACAAATGCGGAAGAAACAACGTAGAACCTGAAAGTCAATGTACCAAAACATCTCAACCAATTATCCAAGTCTAAACAAGAAGGGATACATCCCCAAACTAATGAACTAATCAACTACCTAGAACAAATATCTAAGTCCGGAAATAATGGACATAGATGAAAGTGAATCCCATGGCAGCCTGGAAGAATTGGCTTACTGTAACACTCCGTATCTGAAAATAGAGATTTCAGATTTTTGGTGTTGCAGGTGGCACTCACGGACACCATTTACGGACCGTTGATGGACTCACGGTTCGTCCTGCAGGCCCGTGGTTTGTGACAGAAAACTTCCCTAGAACTCAGTCAGAAAATTTGGCTAAGTGTTGACCCACGGCCGGACTTACGGTCCGTAGGTCAAGTCACGGACCGTAGTTCGTGTCCGTGGATTGATGCCCCTAAAGCCCAGCTTCAGTCCCGATTGACGGTTGACCA